>ML843500.1:0-11435 GCA_009831015.1 Picea engelmannii
ATATTTTATAGATATGAAAATATGCATTTTGTTCCAAATTTGAAATGAATTTTATTCTTAAGAAAATACAATAAATTAAAAAAATAATTGTTTTTTGGAAATTTAGTAATTTAATTTATATTTATAAAAATAAAATAAAATAATAAGATTTATTTTGAGAATTTTGAGAATTTTGGTTTTTTTTTTATGAATTCATGGATGTAAAAAATACTGGTGGTGGGTGCGAATAAGAGTCTCCATCTCGGAGGAAACAACATGGGGTCTTGGGGATGCCTCCAACAACATCTTTATGCATGGGTCTTAGGGATGCCTCCAACAACATGTCGAAGCCTATGCTTTATACGCAAGTTTGAACATTGCAATGAAGCGAAATATCTCTAAAATTGCAGCCTTCAGAGATTCTCTGATGATTGTGCATGTTATTGTTAAAAGGAAACCAATCGGGAAAAATCAATTGAAGGGCATAATTCATCGTATCCTTTCCATTCAATCAATTCCATTCAAAATATGTTTGAAGATTCTAAAATTTTTCATGTAAAAAGGGACTTAGACCCCACAATCGGTCATTGAGCTAAGCTAGGCTCAAGTTTTGATCAAAGAATTATAAAAATAAATGGAAAAAGGGGGGTCCTCCTCATCCCCTAGTCCCCTCAATTTAGTGTGATCTGTAACTCATAATGTGAGTTCTTGGAAGTAGCACTCTTCACTTCACACATATGGGATTAAATACCAAATGTGTTGGCATTCACTCTGAAATCCATGTGTCTGGGTTTATAGGCAATAGAATGGCTTTGGCTTTGGCTTTAGGTTTGGTACTTTAGAGAGATCTCTCCTCTAGTTTTGAGTGGGGTTTCTATTATGCATCAGACGCTCCTTGGTTGCTCAAATATGGGTCCTCACATCCCTGGATGAGGCGAGTATCACAGGTGACCTTCACCCTTACTAAATGGTGTCAATTTGTAGGTTCCCTTTGGATTTTTGCATGTTATTTCTTGAATATAAAAGTGAATGTTTTGTGTCATGTATTCCATTGCAAATTCGTCTGAATTTATTGCTTTGAGTCCTATATTACATTGCAAATTCGAATATGGGTAGAGATAACATTGGGGTTTGGAGACATTTTATCTTGCAGCTTCAGGTGACCAAGGTGGAGCCGTCTTGGAGTGACTTCAAAAAAATCTTACGTCATCACGAAGAATTCACCCAGGCAAACAGTTCGTCTCTACAACAGTTATCAAATAATTTTCGAGATTTTGAAAATGCCATGGCTTCGTTGGCTCAAAGGATGGATACCAACTTCAAAGAATTCGAGACGGCTTTAACCACTTTGTCAAAAAGGCTGGATGCTCTTGAGAGTGATATTCAATAGCTAAAGGCACAAATTTCCCCTCAACATTCCACCTCAGCCTCAATTAATCTAGCAGGCCTTCCTCTCGAGGCGATGACATCGAACACGTCAATAGCAATGGAGATCGTGGGACTGCTCCTATGGACACAGAAGAAGGTTTCATCTTTCAACTAAGACCCCAAAACTTCCATGTATTGTTTCTTCCATCTAGTTCAAAATTTTATGGTGCTTTGGGCAATCCTACAAAAATGTAATTAGTTTATATGATGTACAACAAAAAAATTTACTTTTTGCTACATATAACTATAGAAATACCTACATGTTCTATGCCTCTTTTTGTAAAAAGATTATACTTATCGATTGCCTCAACCCAACTTTTTTAATACAAATCATTTTAATTTAAGATATTTTATCAAAGATAAAAAGATATGTTATCAAAGATATTTTAATATAAATCATTTGTTAAAAAATTTAAGATATTTTATCAAAGATAAAAAGATATGTTATCAAAGATAATTTCATATTGGTACCAAATTTATGTACAACAAAAACCAATATATTGAAACTTGCTACTATAATTTCGTATAAATGTGCACGTCAGTAGATGCTTAGTTTAAGTTTTACAATTTTAACAAATTATGAATGTTGAGTATATAATGTTAAAAAAAAATTAGTTTTCACACGAGGACATTTTATCAAACATATAAGTAAGTAATATTAATTATGTTTTTAAAGAGATTTTAGAAGAAAATTTATAAATCTACAAATATTTAATAATAAATAATTTTAAAATTAAAAATATATATATGTTTTATTTTATCTATTTTAAAGGGTGATTTTTCCAAAAAATAATGTTATAATAAATTAAAATAAAAAGATAATTTGAGTCAAAATATAAAAAGATGGAGTATCTTTGAATAGCAAAAGTCATTTTAATTAATTTTAAATAAAAAGTATGGTGTTATAATGAGATTGAGAATAAAAAGAAGTTGACTTAGTATAAAAAAAAGGTTATCAATTTTAAGTTAAAAATAAAAGAGAAAATAAATATGGTAAAAATAAGGACTAATTCCTATAAGTATCTTTAAAGAGTAGCAAAAGTCATTTTGATTGATTTTAAATAAAAAGTATGGTATTATAATGAGTATGGTGTTATAATGAGATTGAGAATAAAAAGAAGTTGGTTTAGTATAAAAAAAAGTTATCAATTTTAAGTTAAAAGATAAAAGAGAAAATAAATATTGTAAAAATAAGAACTAATTCCCATAAGTTTTATAGTAAAACTTAGAGGTGGACAAAACCTAATTCCCATAAGTTTTATAGTGAAACTTGGAGGTAGACAAAACCTAAATCGTGGTGGGAAAAAAATTGTGAAGTTTACAACTCCGAAAAAGTATAATATGAAAAATATTTTCTTTTAGAGAGTACAACCAACACACAACATAATAAAATAAAATAATTAACTTTTAGTTATTCATATTTGATAAATCAATATTAATTTCAATAAACAATAATATTTTCATCATATTTTTTTTAAAACACACGGAACAATTTAATGGTTAAAAACATGTGGGTCTAATGGTTAAGAACATGTGTTTCCTCTTAAGATGTCACAAGTTCAAATCTAGAGGGCGGTAGTGTATGTATACCTCTGTAGACTTTGGTAGTGAAATCCATGCACGGAGGGGGTCCCTTGTCCCACAAACAAGGGGGTCTCATACACCAATTTGGTGTCTGGCATGGTCGTGACCTTAAAATTAGCAAATTCACACAAACATTCTTTGTTGTTGGCCTGCCACTCGGGAAACCAAACCAACAACAAAGGAATAATTCTTCAGTCCATTAAGTCTGAACCAAGTTCCTTCTTATACCCTATCTATTTATACAAACACTGTAAAGAAAAATATGAAGTCTACTAGAGGCTATGGAATATTTACTTATGTCCATCATTATGCATAAAACCAAAAAGAAGTACATATTGTTCATTAATATGGTGCAGTTTCCTTGGGATCCTGAGGTGGCTCAGGAGTCGCTGATGTGGCACTCTTTGGGACCATTGTTGTCGTCGTGGAGCTTGAAGGTAAGAGTCGAGCCAAGACTTCTCGAAGCAGCAGGTGCAATTCATCCAATTACAATTGAATTGTGTTATGAGCATCCTCTCTGGTTTGCAACATTCGTCCCAACAACTTCTTGAGGTGTCGGTACAATTCTATTGTTTTCCGATATTTTTTTTGCAACCTCTCGAGCTACCAATTGTCGGAACCCAGTTGATAATTGCCTTATCCACCTCCTGGTTCAGTGTTAAGCTTCGTTCCATGTGAATTTATTCTTCCACATCCTCAAGATGTGCCTGAATATGTGGTGGGGTTGCCACATTGAATGTTGTTGTCGTAACCTAGGAGTCGCGCTTCACGCGAGTATTGGAGCTCCCCTCTCATGGGTGGCTCCACTAGTGCACCCCCCCCACCTATATCCATGTCGGTATCCTTGTCGTGGTGACATCAAAGCCACAATTCTCTTCCCGAATCCAAAGCTTATCTAAGGATGGACGGGGTGTCTACCCACAATGCATGCGACTGTCACAGTTGTCGCCTTTGAAGTCAGTCTAAGATGTGTTGTCTCAGATTTCCTTAAATTTCTTGTTGTCTCAAAGAGAAAACGCAGGCCGAGTTTCTTTAGCTTGAGCCTTCCACATTTTGTCTTGTTAAATTACCCTAGAGGATCTTGAGAACGAGGAGCGGGTACTGCGCTCAAGTGGTAATAACGCCTGCATTAATTATGCTCTCTACATATCGTCCCAAAGAGAAAACCCAGGTCGAATGTCACTTGTCATAGCCTTCTCCATACTTCCACGACAAAGAAGCCCAAAGGGGTTGATGTCCGAGGCACATGTGTCGCTCTCAAGTCACATTAATCCGGTCATTAACAAGTCTGGGATGGGCATCGACGTTATCATTCTAAAGGTGTTGCATGAGAGGGCGTGGCAGGCTCATATGTACTTGTCATGGGTCCACGTGGTCATCGGGATCAATCCCCGATATCCCCTTCCTCCCCAACACCCCATTCAAAAAATATTATCATCATTGCTATTATTTATATTTTATTTATCAATATTATTTATTTATAATTTATTTTTCTTTCAAAATCATTTTTTTTTATAATTTAATCTTTCTTAAAATATATATATATATATATATATTTTCCATTATCTTTTCAAGAATATAATCAAATTTAAAATAATAGTTAAATTTATAATATAGAGTGGCCAAGGGTGTAAAGAAAAAAATTAATTCATGTTCTAAGAAAGTGGTAATTAATCTTATCTACCTTAGTGTATAAGGAATAATGTGAAGATCATTATAATATTTCATAAATATGAATTTCAATAAAGCTAACATGACACATAGATTCTTCACCGCACCAAAACAAAATCAAACTTTTAAAGATTCCAAAATAAAACTTTCAAAGATTATAGTATATACCGAAACAAAATCAAACTTTTAAATATTTTAGTGTGGGAAAAATGCTTTTTTGTTCGTAGTGTTTTTATTTGAAATTATTTATAGATGTTTCGAAATGAGAATGAAAGTGTGGTCTCCATTTTGAATAGTGAAATATGCTGTTGTTTTTCCACCATTAAAAATGGATTCATAATTTTATTAAATTGATAATATAATGAGATAACGTTGATTTATCTTTCAATGTATATAATTGATTTGAAAAAAAGATTTTTAAATAATATAAAATAGTGAAATATGAAAATTGTAATTGAATTTGGTTATAATTATTGGATTATGAGTGTCATTTAGGTTTAATTTGGATGATTGGGAGGCATGATTGTTATCCTCCCCACCTAAATTCAAATCTCATTAATGACATTAATTTACAAATTCTTACACAATCATTGTATCTCCTTGTAATTGCAGAAAGGCATTGTAAGTTCCATTAAATAGAAATAATGTAATATTAATTAGCTAACAAGCTTTTTTTTTCCAATAGAAAATTTGCTCAATTATATTAGTAAATATAATTTGTTTTCATCTTCTTGTCCATAACAGTAACAGTAGTATAACAAGAGAAAGTCTATCCAAAAAATGACCACAGAAACTACAAAATGTTAACCTCGATATAAATTCTTACAAGTCAAAGATGACCAAAGATTCGTGATATGATTCTTCAAAATCAAAATGCTAATCCAGGAGAGGATATAATTGATTAAGTACTATTGTTCGCAGAAACTAAAAGTGAAGCTATACTGTCGAAAGCATGTCCAAAACATAAACAAGAGGACCAGAACTAGTAAAGGTTGAGGTGTCTCCTGGGACCTTCAGTCCCATTGTCCCATTTGTAATATGTGATTTTGCCTTCAGGTTCCCATAATGCTTGCTTAGAAAGAAGATCTGCCTCCTTATTATATTCCATGTATATGTGCTTAAAACTGATTTCTTGAAAGGGTTTGATTAATTCCTTAATTCTGGACTTCCATCCTTCAATTGCACTTGCCTGGAGTCTTCCTCTTTTGGATAGCCAATCAATAACTACTTTTGAATTTCCCAAAACCTAAAGTCTTTGAAAAGACAAATGAGTTGCCAGCATAAGAGTTTCCCATACTCCTAATAGCTCTGCCCTTGTATTTGTGCCTCCTCCACAATTAAAAACGCATCTATATACTGATAAGTCGAGAGTTTTAAAGACTCCTCCAGCTCCACATTGTTTTCCATCTGCTTGTGTTGCTCCATCAAAACATGCAATAGTTGTATTAATGTGTTGTGAAATCATACAATCTCGTAATGGGATAATTTTTTGAGATGTCGAGTGCCTTTTCTATTATCCAAGTGTCTTGAAGACCACTGAGTGAATAGAGGGAGAAGTCTTCTAAAAAATAGTTGAGTTCCTCTCTAACCAAATATACCAGCAAATGTGAGCAGCTATAATAGAAGGGACAAACTTGTCCTCTGTCCAATTTTTGAAACAGTCAGATAGTGTATTTCCTTCCCATACTTTTTTTAATTTCTGACCAGTTATAATTCTCTCCCAAACCGATTTTGTAAATGAGCAATGTATGAACATATGATTAATATTTTTAGTTTCATGTTTACATAATTGGCATTGACTAGGACCTTCCCATCCTTTTTGTTGAAGATTATCCCATGTTAAAATTTTATTTTCAGTTGCCAACCAGATAAAAAGTTTAATTGTAAGTTTGATGTCCCATTTCCAGACAGTTTTCCTCCATCCACAAAGACTCGTCAACCCCTAGGTTGATAATAATGCCAAATATGCATTTTTGACAGTAAGTGTTCTTGAATTATCGCCCCCGATCCACATCAATTCATCATCTTTATCCTGGATAGTTGCTCCTGAATCAATAAGAGCAATCTAAAACTGGTCCCATTCTGCTGCTATATCACCTGTAAAGCCCAACTCATTCCTCCTTATCCAGTTTGATGAAGTGGAAACTTGATTGATATGACCCCTAGCTTGAGAGAGTGACGTAACCTTTTGTTGTCTTAATTCAAAAATGAGATTATAGGAGAGGAAGGATCTGTCTCCCATCCCCAGGATTTTGTCTCTACCGAGAACAATATGATGGCCCAAACTTGGAATCCAACTCAACCAATATGTGATCAAGTGGATCGATTTTAAGAGAATATTCCAGATTCTTGAATCCATTGTCTGATGAAATGATGTTGATATGAACCTGTTTATAACCGTGGTGAAAGGAAGGTATTTGTCTTTTATTACTTTTTTCTAAATTCCATCTCGCATTAACACTCGCCAGAGGGTATTTGCGACCAAGGCTTTGTTGAAATGGAAAATATTTTGAAAACCCCATCCACCGAATTTATTTGGTTTTGATAGAGTTTCCCACCTGCAGAGATGATAATGGTGTGTTTCATTGTTACCATTCCAGAGAAAATTAAACATAATTTTCCTTAATTTATTTAGAACTGTGATGGGGATGGCCACCAGTGACATCCAATATATCGGTTGGATTTCCAATACCGACTTCATTAAAGTATACCTCCCTCCAATGATAACCACCTATTGCACCGATGTCCTATTTTTTTCTCCACTTTTTTCAGCATCTAGCTCCAGTCTTCAACTTTTTGCAGCACACTCTTTAAGTAATATCTGAGATATTTGAAACCAACTGTAAGATCTGTAAAGTTAAATAGGAATATATTTTTGAAAGGAATTAAGTCCAATTCCGATAGCCCCTCATGTAGAACTGTAGTTTTAGAAACATTTACCTGAAGTCCCGAAGCCAAATATAACAGTTTTATGAGTTTATCTATCTCCAACCATTCACTCGGAGTGGATTTAGTCATGATTAAAACATCACCCACGAAAAAGATGTGTAGGATTTTTATAATTATGGACACTTTAACTCCCGTCGGCTTCCCTTCCCTTTGGCTTTCCTTTAGTAATAGGCTAAGTCCCTCCATAACCAGAACAAACGATGATGGAGATAATGGGCACCCTTGGCGTAAGCCTCTGCCACTTCTAAAAAAATATGTTGCCTCTCCATTAAGTAAAACAACAAAGGACGAGGAAACAACACAACTCATAATCCAGTTGGTCATCAAAGTACTAAGGCCTACTTGAATCAAGATCGGCCCTAATAAGTCCCAATTTATGCAACCATAGGCTTTATGTAGATCCAACTTCAATACAAGGGATTTTAATTTGTTTGTTTTAATGCTATGGAGGCATTCATGCGTAGTTCCAATGGCATCTTGAATCTGTCTGCCTTTCAAAAAACTCAACTGCTCTGCTGAAAGAGATTTGGAAAGGATAGGGTTAATATGGTTTGCTATAATTTTTGAAATTAATTTATAGCAGAGGTTAAACAAGGAAATTGGCCTGAAATCCCCAAAGGTTTTAGGCTTATTCACTTTTGGTATTAGGGCTAAGAAAGTAGAGTTAAGGCCTCCTGTAATAATACCCCTCAATCTCGATTCTTCCACCATCTCTAAGAGATCCTCCCCAACCAGATCAAAGAAATGTAAAAAAACCTCAATTGTCCAAACTAAATTCTTAGCTAAAAGCGAAGAATTGGCTAGCATGCTTATTAACCCTACCTAAATGAAGAGAAATAAAAAAACATCACTCTCTAACTTCTTACCAAAAGGCAAAAGATTTTTAGAAAATGAACAAAAGGACTTAGTGATGTAATGAATTATTAACTAAATCAAGGTGCAACTAATCACTATTATTAATTGGGTCTAACTCAAGTGGTTGAAAGAAGGAGTCTTATCCTCCTCACCCTTAGCAAGTAACATGTTGAACTCTAGATGAATATATTGTTTTATCCACCTTGAATCCTATATTAACAAAGCTTTGAGCTTTTATATAATCTAATTTACCTTAGATACCATTCTCAAAATAAATAAAAACTCCCAATATTTTTTTTTTGAAATATATATTTTACTAAAAAATAAAATATCGATTTAAATGAAACATGTTCAAAAATATTTAAAGCATAGTCGTTTATAATTATTATAAAAAATTAAATCGATATATCACTTGTAAATACAAAAAATATATAAAAAATCATATAAATATATAAAAATGTTAAAAGTTAACTATGTAACCTTGAAACGTAACTTGTAAGCTTTGAAATATAAGAGGACAATATTTTTATAATTTTTCTTCATGGAAAAATAAAAAAAAATAAAATAATATATATATATATATATATATATATATATATTCCAATTCGATCCAAAAACTACATAAAGTGATGAAATTCTCCAACATAATTAAGACATCCACGTGTTAAAAGGATTTCCCCTTCTAGTTATTATGTTGATAAGTAGGTTCTATTGTAATTGATAAGTAGGTTCTATTGTAATTGGTCAAATTTGTTTAAAAGTTTTACATAAATTCAAAAATGAATTATTTGTGTCATTGAATTTTAGGACAATTCCAATTTGATCAAAAAAATACATAAAGTATTCTCAAATACCACCAATATAATAAAGACATCCCTGTGCTAAAATGATTTCATCCTTTTTAATTATTATGTTGATAAGTAAGTTATATTGTAATTGGTCAAATTTGTTTAAAATTTTTACATAAATTTAAAAATGAATTATTTGTATCATCGAATTTTAGGACAATTCCAATTTGATCCAAAAACTACATAAAGTGATAAAATTCTCAAATAGGACTAACATAATCAAGACATCCATGTGCTAAAAAGATTCCCCTTTTAATTATTATGTTGACCTAGTAGGTTATATTCTAATAGGTCAAATTTGTTTAAAGTTTTTACAAAAAAATTAAAAATGAATTATTTGCATCATTGAATTTTAGGACAATTCCAATTTGATCCAAAAACTACATAAAGTGATGAAATTATCAAATATGACCAACATAATCAAGACATTCATGCCCCTTTTAGTTATTATGTTCGATAAGTAGGTTATATTGTAATTGGTCAAATTTGTTTAAAATTTTTACATAAATTTAAAAATGAATTATTTGCATCATTGAATTTTAGGACAATTCTAATTCGATCCAAAAATTACATAAAGTGATGAAATTCTCAAATACGACCAACATAATCAAGACATCCATGCGCTAAAAGGATTTCCCCCCTTTTAGTTATTATGTTGATAAGTAGGTTATATTGTGATTGGTCAAATTTGTTTAAATTTTTTATATAAATTCAAAAATGAATTATTTGATAGAAGGTATGAAATAATTTTGATTAGACAATTTATCATTTAATTTTTGGTGGTTACGTGAAAAAAATAAAGATAAAAATGTCACATTACATGTTTGGAAATAAATATTTTTGGTCATAGGTTCGATGAAGGGGCTGGGGCAATTTAAATCCTGTTGTACCCTATTAGTTCACATGCTTGGAAATAAATGTTTTTGGTCATGGGTTCAATGAAGGGGTTGGGAAAATTTAAATCTCGTTGCAGCCTGTCAGTTATGGTCATGTGTTCGATGAAGGGTGATCAGGTATTAAAAATTAAAAATTGAACGACTCTTGCTCCACTTATGCTAAATCCATGAACTTCTCTCAATTGCACGTTTTGTAACGTACCCAACTCCTAGCTAGGTCACATCATTGCTAAAACGACTCACTAAAATTCGTCATACTAAATCTAAATGCGGAAATTAACACACAACATGGAATTCAAGTTCGTTTAGTTGTCCATACTCAATAAACACACACACACACACACACACACACACACACACACACACACACACACATATATATATATAATTACGCTTACTGTGCACAACAACAATTAAATACATACAACAACATTCAACCATATAATAGAGACATGAATTCATCTTTCTACTCACAGTAAGCAACATTAAAGAAATATAACTCAGAGTAAAATTCACAGAAACTATATATCAACATTTAACACAGCAATACAACAGATAAGAACACTTATCTTATAAAAGTATGCAACCCGTTGCAGAGGACAGGCGTTCCTCCCAACCGTAACCTGTTGATGGGTCTTAAACCCCTTAACTCAACATTAGTAACCAAACCCGCCACAGAGGCCCAATTAGACTCTGCAACGTTTGTGATTGGAATGGTTCTCCAAATCTCACGATCCGACCAATTTAATCGATGGGCTTTATGTTTTCTTGTGGAGGCATCTCCTTTAGTCGAGATTTTCTCTTTTGGTATTTTCTCTTTAGTTAGGATAAATGTGAGAAAAAGCCGGTATAAACCAACTTGACCACACAATGATAAGGAAGTCTAAAGACTGGGAAAGGCCGAGCTCGAGATAACCCTCACTCCGACATGCAGACAACGATCTCTTACCACAGGCCTAGTAATAATACTTTAACCGTGTGAGCAGTTGATCACTAGCTGAGATTTTAACCTAAACTATCCAAGAAACAAAATGAGAGCAAATTTAATTACTGCAGAAGAGGCTGAGCTTGGGATAACCCGCTGCTCAAACATGCAAACAATAATCCTATACCGCAGGCCTAGTAATAATACGTTAACCATGTGAGCATCCAATTACTGTTTGAGAATACTAATTATTAGAAGAAAACATTTATATGATAAGATCAATAGCAAGCAAAATAATTC
>ML843500.1:11654-38563 GCA_009831015.1 Picea engelmannii
TCAAGCAACACAAAATTGCCACGTGGCCTCTTCTTTCAACAACTTCTTGAACATTCAACTCAAGATATCTTCTTGAAAAGGATGGTTCTTCAAATAACAAGCAGTTCTTCATAGGTTCGGGTTCATGGAGATCTATGCTGATTCATCGGAGCCGCATATATTCCTCTGATATTTGTTGCATGTGCTTGGTACTTGACCAAATTGGAGTTCAGCCGCTGTAGCGTCGCTCGGGCCTTGATCGAATGTTCGGCAAATTGTTGCACTTGCCCTGGCTTTGCATCGACCACCTTTGCGAGTTCTTCGGTCCATAGCGAGCCTCATTTAACATGTGACTTTGACTATGTCGCTCATGTCAGAGAAGTTGTCGGGGATGCCAGATCAACATCCCCCATCGCTTCGGTGATTCAGTCTCGACGTTTCTTTCAGTTCTCCGACGGAGTCATAGGACAGAATTTAGTCAGTGATCGGGAAGTTTCTCCCTGTAGTCAAAACAAAAGTAGTTTACCAATTAATCAACCTATGATCTAACATAAATAAATCAACAGATCAACACGTACCTGTGCAGCTTGCTAGTCTTAGTCGTTTTTAATACTTTCGTGATCCTGAATGCATTCTTTAAGCGATCTGCGAAGTCGCCGCCCTTCTTTGGTTTTAATGAGAACCTCAACATGTTATAGTGTGGCTAAATCAAGTACAATAGACATGGATGTACGAATTATCACAGTACTTACTTGACCTTTGGAATCATCAAGAAAGGGCGCCGAGGACAAATTATGCGCGTGTGTGCTCCCGAGGGGTCGGATATCGTATAGAGAAAGTCGTTAAAAATTCCATAACCCATATTATCAGGCATACCAAGCGTCATTCATCAATAACGTAGGTTCGTAAGTTCAAAAGGATCGAAAGGATCGCGCCACACGTTTTCCTACAACCCTGATCGAGGACGCTTTCATGTTCTGGATAACATCCGTCGATTAGCTCCGGCATGCCGAATTTTCAAACATCATGTCGCCAGTTGCGGATATTATGTTGGCCAACCTAGCATCACTCCTTGATTTCCCTATAAATTCCAGGAGCTTTGCGAGCAATCCTTCTCATATGTCGAGCTCATATTTTCCAGAAATTTGGTTTGGTAAATTCGTCTTAGCGATGTCCAGCTGAGTGACTCCTTACCGTCTGTGGACACTTTGAGTCTGTTACGTTGTTGCAGTTATGGGATCTCCTTCAAGCATGGGACAAGGTCTACGAGGTAGCCAGAGTGAGAGATCTCACCCTCAGCGCACCTGGGATTCCTTTCTTTGGGTTTTGAGAGGTACAGCTATCGACCCGGAGGTAGCGTCATCGTCCAGGGACGAGCTTGGGGTGGTCGCAGATACGTCCGGGAGATATACGCTGGAGGTTGCACCTTCTCCGGGACCGAAATCACGGAGAAGAGGAAGGCCTAAGAAGAAAATTCAGGAAGGAGAGGGGGACCGCCCCAAGGCCGACCCAAAGGTAGCCAGAGGTGTGCCCAATCTTTACTAAAGAATCCATTCAGTTCTTCGGACCAATTTCGGCTCAATAATAGCCCATATGTCTCGGGGATATCTACTACAATGATTTCAATCACCTACACGAAACTAGGGTGTGTCACTATCCTGATCATCACATCTTTGAGTTCCCCCATAACCTTGACCTGGGTTCTGTCTAGTTGTATAACATGCTTATCTCTTTTGAGAGGGACATCACCTAGTTTATAACAAACGACCAAGGGCATGACATTAGAAGACGCTCCAGAATCTACTAGACAATTGTGAAGATTCTTATTGAAGACTTCGAACATTAAAAGGAAAGGAGGCATGAAAGGTCTCTCTTTCCTACCTTCTGAGCAGGTGTTTATCGTTGGTTTGCTTGCCAAATCTGGAGGGGGTAGATTCTTCTCTCGACCGTCGTTGGTGGCAGGGTTTTCTATCGAACTTAGAGCCTGCAACAGAAGGTATTTCTGCTAAGGGATTCTACATACGTCCATAACTGATATATTAGCTTTCATCTTCTTCAAATCTTCGACTACGTTATAATCTAGCTTAGGGGATTCCCGCGTATGGATGCTTAGAGGTTGTTTACTGGGAGTGACAGGCATTCTCGGGCGATCGAGAGTTAATTTACTTTGTGAGACAAGGGTGGCATCAATATCTTTTGGGTCAAGTTGACCCTTACTACGTGTTTGTACCATCGATATCTCTGTGGGTGGTGCTTGAGGTTTAAACAGATCATCTGAAGACGTGATCACATCGGGATCCCATATCAGCATGGTCGTATCTTGTGGTGGGTCAGCGTCTTCCTGATCGACAATGTTAAAGGCCAAACTGTTGTGTGGTTTGGTTAGAGAGACTTCACCTAGAAAACGATTGGCCATTAAATTCATGGCGGTGCCCCATTGAGGACATTCCCTTTCTGAGTGGTTCTCTTGGTGGTAAATATAGAAAGAATCAGATGCAACATTCCCTAAGTCAATGTTTAGGTTGGCTAGGGGAGGTTCAATTGTTTTGAAAGGCTAGTTTCTTTTAAAGAAAGACTTATAGGGTCTTTGGCCTTGGTTTCCCTCACCTGCATTTCTTTTCATATCTATAATCTCATTTGATAGTTTCTTGACCATGCGTTGCAGGTCTTCTATATCCCCATTACCCTTATCGGGAGTTGGTTCATCCGGCTTCCCCGACGGTCTAGTCAAGAGGAGTCCTCTCCTGTGAGGGGGCTGGCTTTCTTTTCTCACTAGAGATGCCTGGCCTTCTTTACACCCTTTCATCTGGAACTCTATCGTCTAGGCCTCTTCGAAATTCTCTGTGAGGGTTTGCTTAGCGACTCTTTTAACGAACATGGAAATAGAGGCCGGAAGAGCGTTAGCATAGAACTCGATTTGCAACTCTTGAGTCGATGCTGAAACTTGTTTAGGATAGTCATGAATCTTTGATTGAAATCTTTGACCGTTTCCTTTGGGGTCATGTTGGCTGCGAACAATTCGGCCATAAGGGCTCCCGTGGTAGTTTCTTTGGCAAATTTTTCTAGGAAGTTCTTTTGGAACTTAGTCCAGCTGGTTATGGATCCTACTGGCAAGTTAAAATACCAAGTGGAAGCCAAGTTCTCAAACGTGTAGGGGAAAAGTTTGCATACCACGTCTTCATGTTGAATGTTCATAATCCTAATCGCGAGTATGAACTTCTTGATATGATCTTCGGGCAATCCTGAGGTCTCAGGATCATACTTGGAGAGCAAATTTTTCGGGTGCCTAGGGAGTTTGTGTATTCGTCCAGGGATGTTCACGGCGTCCCCGACCAACCAAGGTTGGTCGCCTTGAAGTGGAACTTCTCTTTCCTCCTCATGACCATCGTTCTCTTCCATATCTTTGGAGTCGGAGTTAGGCTCTTCCTCCTCCGAAAGATCGTTAGGTTCGGAGATGTCGCCAGCTGGCATCTCGGGTATGAGGTCAAGAGGTTCTTGGATTTCGGTGATCGCGAAGTCTATTAAGTCTTCGACGGAGTGTACAAAAACTTCGTCGGGGGTGCTGACCACTAGTCTGCCTTGTTGTTTTCTTCGAGGGAGGATGGGGGTGAATGGAAATGCGCCAATTTTTTGGGTGTAAGCTCTGTCAATCCTTCTAAACTGATTCACTTCCTCGTGAGGGAGGGCATAAGGTATTTCAGGGTGAAGATATCCTTCCTCGGAGTGGGGTGAGTTATCCGCTTCGGGAGTACTCGGTAAAGGTGGGTTGTCTGGTGGATGACTAGCCATGCATGTGGGCCGTTACGAATCTATAGGTTGTTCGGAATATCATATAACTTACATATTCATCCATTCATTCTCAGGTCCTCCTTCTAGCGCCAATTCCGTTGATGGGTCTTAAACCCCTTAACTCAACAGTAGGAACCAAACCCGCCACCGAGGCCCAATTAGACTCTACAATGTTTGTGATTGGAATGGTTCTCCAGATCTCACGATCTGGCTAATTTAATCGATGGGCTTTATGTTTTCTTGTGGAGGCATCTCCTTCAGTTAGGATTTTCTCTTTTGGTATTTTCTCTTTAGTTAGGATAAATGTGAGAAAAATCCGGTATAAACCAACTTGACCACACATCGATAAGGAAGTCTAAAGACTGGGAAAGGCCAGGCTTGGGATAACCCTCACTCCGATATGCAGACAACGATCTCTTACCACAGGCCTAGTAATAATACTTTAACCGTGTGAGCACTTGATCACTAGCTGAGATTTTAACCTAAACTATCCAAGAAACAAAATGAGAGCAAATTTAACTACTGCAGAAGAGGCTGAGCTTGGGATAACCCGCTGCTCAAACATGCAAACGATAATCCTATACCACAGGCCTAGTAATAATATGTTAACCATGTGAGCATCCAATTACTGTTTGAGAATACTAATTATTAGAAGAAAACATTTATATGATAAGATCAATAACAAGCAAAATAACTCATCTACCACAATCCTTCATCATATATCCACACAACGATTCGTCATTTCCATCATTAAAGAAAAGAACAACAAAGTAATTGCACCAGATAACTTGACAATATATTCGATAACTCTTACTTGTTACATCTGCTCATGAACTAAATAGGAAATAGTTCTTCTCCAGGCTCAATTACACATGCATGTGATGAAAACAACTTCGTCTCTGGTCCAGAAGGACTTCTTCATTCATAACAGCTCCAAAATAATTCTTAACAACTAGAAAGAAAAGAGTTCTTGCAACAAACCATCGACCATTATTAATCGGTCGAGGCCTTTATTTATAACCTAAAGTTCTAACTAAAGTTAACGACTAAGTGTGGTTCAAGCAACACAAAATCGCCACGTGGCGTTTTCTTTCAACAACTTCCTGAACAATCAACTCAAGATATCTTCTTGAAAAGGATGGTTCTTCAACTAACAAGCAGTTCTTCACAGGTTCGGGTTCATGGATATCTATGTTGATTCATCGGAGCCGCATATATTCCTCTAATATTTGCTGCATGCGCTCGGTACTTGACCAAACTAGAGTTCAACCGTTGTAGCATCGCTCGGGCCCTGATCGGATGTTCGACAAATTGTTGCACTTGCCCTGGCTTTACATCGGCCACCTTTGCGAGTTCTTCGGTCCATAGTGAGCCTCGTTTAACATGCGAATTTGACTATGTCGCTCATGTCAGAGAAGTTGTCGGGGATTCCAGACAAACATCCCCCATTGCTTCGGTGATTCAGTCTCGATGTTTCTTTCAATTCTCCGGCGGAGTCATAGGACAAACTTTAGTCGGTGATCGAGAAGTTTCTCCCTATAGTAAAAAAAAAAGTAGTTTAGCAATTAATCAACCTATGTTCTGACATAAATAAATCAAAATATCAACACGTACATGTGCATCTTGCTAGTCTTAGTCATTTTTAATACTTACGTGATCCCGAATGCATTCTTTAAGCAAACTGCGAAGCTGCCACCCTTCTTTGGTTTTAATGAGCACCTCAACATGTTATAGTGTGGCTAAATCAAGTATGATAGACATGCATGTACGAACTATCATGGTACTTACTTGACCTTTGGAATCATCAAGAAAGGGCGCCGAGGACAAATTATGCGCGTGTGTGCTCCCGAGGGGTCGGATATCATACAAAGAAAGTCGTTAAAAATTCCAGAACCCGTACTATCAGGCATACCAAACATCATTCATCAATAACAGAGGTTCATAAGTTCAAAAGGATTGAAAGGATTGCGCCACACGTTTTCCTGCAACCCCGATCGACGACACTTTCATGTTATGGATAACATCCGTCGATTAGCTCCGGCGTGCCGAATTTTCAAACATCATGTCGCGAGGCACGGATATTATGTTGGCTAGCCTAGTGTCACTCCTTGATTTCTCTATAAATTCCAGGAGCTTTGCGAGCAATCCTTCTCATATGTCGAGCTCATATTTTCCAGAAATTTGGTTTGGTAAATTCATCTTGGCGATGTCCAGCTGAGTGACTCCTTACCGTCTGTGGATACTCTGAGTCTCTTACGCTATTGCAGTTATGGGATCTCCTTCAAGAATGGGACGAGGTCTATGAGGCAGCCAGAGTGCGAGATCTCACCCTCAGCACACCTAGGATTCCTCTCTATGGATTTCGAGAGGTACAACTATCGGCCCGGAGGTAGCGTCATCGTCCAGGGACGAGCTTGGGGTGGTCACAGATACGTCCGAGAGAAATACGCTGGAGGTTGCGCCTTCTCCGGGACCGAAATCACAAAGAAGAGGAAGGCCTAAGAAGAAAATTCGGGAAGGAGAGGGGGACCGCCCCAAGGCCGAACTGAAGGTACGTCTAGCCTGCAAGGAATCTGTATTGCCCACCGATCGCTCGCAGTTGGTTGAGACAACCGACAAAGGAGGCAAGAGAGGAAAGGGGAGATCAAAATCGTTGGGTTCTTCTGTCGAAAATTCTGCTCAACAACTAGAGCAGGCTCAAATTGCAATAACCGAACTCTATCAAGAGAATAGGGAGCTGCGACGTCAATTGGTGGAGAAAACCTAGGGGATATCGCCACCACAAGGTCGCGGGGGAAGTGTCGTCTGGTTGTAGAGACAACTTCAAGAGGCACAAGACACAATCGTGGAATTGCGCGACACACAACAAATGGCAGTGACAATGAAGCATAAGTCACCACAAAGTGTGAAAGACAAACTGAGACAGGACCATCGCATAGGTGATGCATAGTTAGCGGGTTCTTGCTCCACGTTCCCGAAAATGTAGTTTAACACCTCTTTGCCCTTTCTTTGTAAAATTTTGTAATCTTACGGCGACCGGGCTGGTTAGTTTTATCGTCGGAGTTTATTTATTCAAATGTAAACTGAGCCTGGCGGAGGGTTTTCCCTTTTGATTGTATATATATATATATATATAAAGTTTTAAGGCATTATTGTGAATAAGACATGTATTCTTCTTTAATTTTTTTGCGCAAAACAATATTAGATATTTTCTCTTTTTTCACCATGGTTATCACGTCATGAGTTTGTTAATTCTTTTTCTCTGTAAAACTTTGAGATCGACTTCGGTTATTGAAAATATTTAATCATGTGGATAAAAATCATGTTTGAAGGACTAGAGGCCACAATTGTCGATACCGAGAGTCATTGAAGTGATTATTACGTCAGGGAAACAATTAGTTCCCTTTTTCCAATACCGAACTTATTTCGGGGTTTAGCGGTCGACAGTGTTGTTTTTATTTCTCAAACGATTTTCATCACCTTAATCTTCTACCGACGTCGATCTTCATAAGTGAGTCGGGAGAAACCTGGGTCGCTGCTTCCTTAAGAAACCCGTCGAAGCCAATTCAATCGGTCATCGACGATATATATGCCCAGGCTTATTCGTAGGGTGAAGAAAGTCTTGAAACCGCCGACGCCGATGAAAACGACGCTCAGCTTTTGTTTTTTTGACTTCTCAGACGATTTTAGTCACTTTACACCTTTTCCGATGCTGAAACGTCCCAAGCAGTTTAGGGAAACTTTTTGATTGTTGATTCTTTTAATCGATGTTAGTCCTTTTAAATTTGACAAGGTTTCTTACATGCCCCAACAGACTTTCTAACAATCAAAACATGAAAACATAAAAGTTAAGCGCGGGTGGCATTTTCATACCGAAGTAGAAATAAGCGGTGCAAGGCCCAAGTGGTACCCAAAAAGTAGAAAATAAGCCCAGAATTTTTAGGGTGTGTTGAGTTCTCAACATAACCTTGATGTTCCAATTCTCAACAACAAGACACCCCTGAGCTGGAGCTACGAATCCAAAAGAGATAGAGGTCCCTAAGGCTGGCTAATGTCCCCCCTTTCAGTAGTTAAACTTTCATCTAATTCTGTTCCACCAACACACTTCCCCTCAACCTGCACAACCCAAGGGATGGAATCCCCCTTCATTTCTCACAGTCCCTTAGGCCTTTCCACTCCCACTAGGGCTTCCAACAGAGGCTGGACAAGAATTCTACTTGTTGGGACTTCAGGAAATCTACAACTGCAACACAAATTCGCCCAACAACCAAAATTCATGCTTCTTGGATGAATTTCGAACAACTTGTCGTTCCCAGGGACAAGACCTCTTTCTCCATGAAATTACATCTCCAAGGAGCAACCAAACATGTCTACAATAGATTCCTACAAGCTCCCACACTCAAAACTCCATTGTTGGCCGAAAAAATCCATGTAGAAATTGCCCTTTATGCAAAAAATGTCAATGCATAATTTTGTTCTAATACCCATACAAATTTCCTCTCTTTCTCTTGATTTATTGACTTGCACTCTTTCCCAAGCTAATTGTACTCAACCCCCATGCTCTCAATAATTACGGGAAGTGATTCTCACACCAACCCTCTTACATGAATTCAATGATTGGGCTCTAGAACACTCAACTAATGGAAGGTGCATGGTAAGGATAATTTTGAAGGAAATGAGAAACGGGTTTTGGTTTAATAGACATGGGTAATTCTCCCCCTTTGACCCCTTCCCTCTCTTGTGGATACTTATCCCCCAATATCCATTCGTGTCCATCTATATCTGGCGATACATTTCATTCATTATATTTCAATTTATATTGTTTGCATATTGGTTCTTGGCCATACATCACATTTACAATACGCATCGCTAGTTTGGGGTTTGAAAATGGGGATGTTACATTCCCCTCCCCCTACAAACTACATTGTCCTCATTGCACATAACCATACAATTTACACATTGACATATACAAAACATTGTACAACAAAATACTCAATAATTCTGCAACTTAATGACTCACACAATAATTCCAATCAACAAATCCCTTTCCCCTCAACCCCTCATTGGTTGGAAAGGAATCTCAAAGTTGTGGCTCCAGGAACTTCAGTTTCCAAAATGGAGTCTTCATTCGCTTATGTACAAATGTACATACAATTTTCTTCAAAATTTGAAAAAAATTGTGGGTATGCTTCTTGCATGGCTTCCTTGTGCTCCCATGTAGCATCTTCAGGACCATAACAAGTCCATTGAACCTTTACCAAGCCTATGGGTTTGTTCTTGATCACTTTGACCTTTCGGTCCAGGATGTGCACTAGTTCCACCCAGAAATCCCCTTTTTGCTCCACCTATATCACATTCCAATCAATCACATGATGAGGATCATGAACATACTTTTTTAACAAAGACAAATGAAACATGTTATGAATTCTCATGGATGCAGGTAATGCTAGCATGTATGCAATTGGTCCTATCTTTTCTAAGACCTCAAAAGGCCCACAATATCTTGCTGCCAACTTTGGGAAACTTCCTAGTTTCAACAAGCTTCTCTTGTCTTTAACTTTTAAAAACATATGCTCTCATACTGTGAATTCTCTATGTGTTCTTTTTTTTATCGGCATAACTCTTTTGTCGATCATGTGCAACTTTTATTTTTTTTATGATCTTTACCATTTTTTCTTCCATTTTCTTTAACAACTCAGGCCCAATCACGACTCTGTCTGTTGGGTTATCCTAACTTATTGTTGTGTTGCATTTTCTGCCATATAATGCTTCAAATGGGCTAATCTTCAATGATTCTTGATACCCATTGTTGTATGCAAACTCAACTAAATGGATAAAGTCCTCCCACTTATAAGGATTTTCCATTACATACATTCTCAACATATCTTCAATTATTTGATTAATTATTTTTGTCTGCCCATCTTACTCTAGATGATATGGTGTACTGAAATTTAAAATTGTCCCAAATCCCTTAAACGACCCCCTCCAAAAATTCGAAGTGAACTTGGGATCTCGATTCGACACTATTACCTTAGGCACACCATGTAGCCTAGACATTTCTCTCATGTAAATTCCTGCAATATTGGTTTCCTTATGAGTTACTTTTACCATAATGAAATGTGCAGTCTTTGTAAGCTTGTCCACTACTACCATGATGTTGTCCTGGGAAATTTAGTAATGAAATTGATAGTAACAACTTCCCATTTCCATTCAAAATTGGGCAATGGCTACAACAATCTCGCTGGATGTCTGTGCTCAGCCTTTACCTTCTGACATTCCATGCATCTAGCCAAATAATTAGTTATGTCTTTCTTCATACCAGGCCAAAAATATTGGCTTCTTATAGTTGTAATAGTTTTCTGATATTTTGGATGTCGAGCATATGACACATTATGCATCTCCTTTATGATCCAGATTTAGGAGTGGAATGAACAGATTAACAGATTGAATACAATAAACACGGAGATATGAAGAATAACACAAAAATCCAGTGAACAATATCTTCAATTGAATAATGAAATATGATGATACTGTAAAACTGCAGAACTGAAACACTTGCTCGAATGGTGGTAGATATCTCTGAGAAGAGATGTGGCTGCTACGTGCATCCGTCTTAGAAGAATGAATTAAAATGAGCCTCTAGAGGCCTTTTTGATATTACTCATGAATGCCAAAACCCTAGACATCCAAAAACCTAACCTTAGGAGGTGAAACGTCAAAAGTCATGTGGCTCCCTATGGGTAAGTTGGTACCTCAACTTCCTGGGGTCGTAACGTTTGCATACAACCTCCGTTTTAGGTGTGTGATATCCCATTGGAAAGGTCTTTTAGAGAACTATACATTCTGTCATTAAACTCTGACCTTGTCTACAATTTGATTTTGGAGAGCCAAAAAAACATTGTTTAGTCCTCCAAAACGGCCTTGGAAGTACAACAAGATGTGCTGACATGAAAACATACAAAATAATCCAGTTGGATTAGGTGAGAGGCCACCAATATCCACCTAGAAGATGTGTATGGATTCAGACAGCCCCATAAGTGTAGAACCCACAATTACAAATAAGTACAAAAGAACGTGTTGAACTACAAACAGACAAGAGGAGCCAGTTGGAATAGTTGGGTGGCCACCAATAGCCATCTGGATCAATCCTCCCCCCTTAGGAAGCAATGGTCTCCATTGCATTGATTCCCCCCATCAGGTGAGGAAAATTCTGTTGGATTTGGCCATGGGTGAGCCACTTGCCTTGGTGTAGGAGTTTCCTTGCCTTGACAACCCAATAAAGTTGGATCCTCTACTGGTGAATGCCCTTGACCTGTGTGTCCACTATATGATTAATGGATGCTTGTTCCATGCATTCAGGGTTGAGCTCTGTGGGTGTCATTTGCTCTACGATCTCTGAGGTGTCCAATAATGATGGAAAATATGGTTGAAGGAGGTCCACATTGAACACTGGGTGTAGGCCAAGGAAGGGTGGAGTGTTGAGCTAAAAAGCATTGCTACCCACAACATTGGTGATAGTATAAGGCCCATAGCGAAGTGGGAACAACTTTCGATGGGGACCTATGAGACGCTCCTTCTGCAAATGTAACCAGACTTTGTCGCCAACCTGAAACTAGTGTGGTACCCTATGTTGATCATGGTGCTGCTTGTACTTAGCATTGGATTTCTGCAAAATCTCTTGGACCTATTGACAAATGTATTGAATCCGCTCAATGAATATGGTGGCTTTGTCGATCGCACACTGATCATGGGAGGATTCTATTTGCGTGGTGGCAAGGGGAAGTGAAACATCAATGGGTCCCAAGGGTTGGAATCCTAGCCCCACCTAAAATGGGCTATGGTTGATGGAGCTATGAAGAACCCTGTTGTAACTATGCTAAACATAGGGGAGACTCTCGTCCCATGTATGTGGATGCTTAGAGTTGTACATGTGTAGTATGTGCACAATCATCCGATTGACGACCTTTGTTTGGTCGTCTATTTGGGGGTGGAAAGCAGTGGATTTTGTGAGCTTGGTGTCGAATAGTGACCAAAGACTCGACCAAAATGTGTTGAGGAACCTGCTGCCTTGGTCAGAGATGATGGTCTGTGGTATCCCAAAGTGGACCCACACTTGTTCGAAGAAGAGCATGGCAGTATCAGTTGCTGTGATATTCTTCTTGTAGGATGTGAGGATGGCCATCTTTGAAAATTGGTCAACGACCACAAATACGCAGTCATTTCCTTGCTTGGTGGATGGAAGGCTAGACATGTAATCCATTGAGATGGATTCCCAAGGCTTCTCGGGAGTAGGAAAAAGGGTGTATAAGCCTTGATTCTTGATGGTTGGCTTAGTAATGGAATAGGTAGTGCAAGATCTAATATAATTGCTGACGTCCTATCGAATTTTTTGCCAATAAATGTTTTTCTAAAGAACGACCACAGTTTTATCCATGCAAATGTGTCTTGCCATCGGACTGTAGTGGGCTTCCAAAATAATCTTTGCATGCTCGCTTGTAGGAACATAGAGATGGCCCAGGTGGCATAATAGTCCATGTCGAATGTGAAAATCAGTGACAATCGCACCTATACCCAAGAGCTGATAGGTGGTGGCGAAGTCCAAATCTTGCTGATAAAGTTGGGGTGACTCAGATACTTTATGTCCATATGAATGGTGCATAGTGGTGAGTGTAGCCACAAGAGGTCGACTGAGGCAATCAATGAAAAAATTTGAGATAACTGTCTTATACCTGATGTTGAGATGGAACTGTTGCAGGTAGGTGGACCACTTCTAATGGCAGTCGTTCTGTAATTTCCCCTGTGTCTGTATGAACTGCATAGGCTTATGATCAATGTGTATGATCGTCTCCTTTCCCATAATGTAATGTTTCCATTGACGACAATCTTGTACAATGGAATACATTTCCTTGTCATAGGTGGGGTATTTATGGACAATATATGGTATGCCACTGGATGATCATGCTGAGTGAGAACTGCACCCACATCATAGTCAGATGCATCAATCTCAATCTTGAATGGTTGTTGCAGATTGGGAAAGGAGAGTACTGGAGTTGAGCATAAGCGATGCTTCAGATCATCAAATGCTTATTGTTGTTCCTTCCCCCACACAAATTGGCCCTTCCACCACCCTTGGTCACCTGGCTGAGGGCCCATGCAATATGGGAGAATCCCAACACGAATTGTCCATAGAAGTTGGCTAGTCCCAAGAAGCTCCGAATCTCGGTCAATGTGGTCGGAGCTGGCCAATCGTGGATGACTTGGATCTTAGCTGGATCAACATGTACCCCATGCTCATCAATAATGTAGCCCAATTATTGGACCATGTTCATGCCAAAAGAGAATTTTTCCAATTTGGCATATAGATTATGCTACTGGAGAGTGCTCAAAACTTGATGAATATACTGCATGTTCTCCTCCCACATTCTATTGAAGATGAGGATGCCATCCAAATATACCACCACAAAGGAGTTGGTGTAGGGTCTCAATACATCATCCATCAACCTCATGAAAGTGGTTGGTGCATTTTTTAAGCCAAAGGGCATGACTATCCATTTGAATAGACCTTCTTCATATTTGAAGGTTCTCTTCCATACATCAGTTGATTCGATGGGAACCTGGTGGTAGCCAGACTTCATATCAATCTTGTTGAAGAACTTTTCCCCCTTGAGTTTGTCAAGAAGGTCATCAATCCTCAGAATGGGGTACCAAATCCTAACTATGATTTGTTTAAGGATTTGTAATCAATGCAGAGTCGCCAAGTCTTGTCCTTCTTCTGCACCAGTACAATCAGTCTTCCACAAGGGGAGGAGATGGGTCTGATGTGCCCCTTTTGAAGAATATCTTGGATCTAACGCCTGATTTTATCATTCTCTATCAGTGAGTGACGATAGACTGGTCCATTAGGTAGAGGTGTGTTGGGGGTCAGATCAATTGGATGCTTGACTTGGCAGTGTTTTGGTACCCCTATAGGTGAGGAGAATATGTCTATGTATTCTTCAACAATCCCGTCCACTTTCTTCTGCTGCAAATAGAGGCTCTATGTAGAGGCCACGGATGTGGCAACGACCTTTTTCTTACTATGAGAACAGATCATAAAGAAGACGAACTTCTCGGTCTGTGAAATGACCTTACTGCATTGCTTAGCAGAGATTAAAGAAATAGCAATAGGCAACGTTACCTATGGTATCCTGTACAACTGTCTACCCAAAGTAATAATAACACTGTGGGGTCTAGACTCATACACAACATGACGCTTCCACAAATATGGTTGTCTTAAAAGAACATCATAAAATTCAAGGGGAGAAATATCACATAGTACCTCATCTTTGAAAGGCTTGATGTCCTAGGGTAGGCGACATTGTTGGCTGACACAGATATATGTTCCTTGGCGAAGCCAACCGATGGTGTAGGGTCGCGGGTGAGGTGTTGCTGGCAGGTCCAACCGCTTGACAACCTCCGCTGAAATCAGGTTCTTCTGACTACCGCTATCAAAAATGAAATGAAGCAGAGCCCCCTTTACCCACATCTGCGAGTGAAAGAGGCATTCCCCTTCCTCTGGTTCTTCTGGTTTGCTTGGTCGGACTTTGGTGGTAGCGATAGTGGCACTGGGTTGAACATCGATAATATGATTCCCTCCTTCAGGATTTCATTCAAAATCAGAATCAACCTCTGACTCAGAAGCCTTCAGTTCGGCCATGAGTGACTATTTGGAGCGACATTCTTCAATGTTGTTCCAAGGGCTTTTATGGTACTCACACCATTTTCTCGTGTCCTTCGTCTTCTCATTGCCCTTCTTGTGTTGTGGCTTGGAATGGTTGTCCTGAGGGCGACCATCTCGACTTGGTCCCTTGCTGTGTGGGTTTGGGCCACCTTTTCCCTGCTTCGGCTGTGAGGGGTTTGCAGAACCAAACTCTCTCCTTCTTTTCTTAAATTTCTACTTGATCTTGACAGCGTATCTATAAGTTGTGCTCAATGAGGCAATGTCTAGAAAAACCATTTATGTTTGAATGTATCTATGCAAACAACGGTGGTATTTGAGCACCAGATGATGCTTAGAGTCTTTGATACCCAATTTGGTGCCCAGGGTATGGAAAATATTGGTGAAATTTGGTACTGTCTCGTCCCTTTCTTGACCTAGGGTGGTCCATCTGGTGCACTAATCCTTGTAGCTTCCAACAGGGTAGTATTGTTCTTTAATGGCATCTCGGAAGGAATCCCATGTAGGGGCCACCACAAACATTGCAGATTCCTTTACAACCCTTTTCTCAGAGTAAGTATTCCACCAGTCTTTAACATGGGGAATGACCTTGAGGAGTGCAAAAGTGATATTTTCCCTATCGGAAAAATTGTGGACCAAAAAATACCCTTCGAGCATATTCAACCATTTATCTACAACATCTGCACCTATCAATCCTTCAAATAATGGAATATCAAAATTTACCTGAACCTTGAAGGGGGTTGCATGGCCGCTTGATGAAGATGCTTCTCCTGTGGGAAGTCGTCAAAGGATGTGTGTGAAGTTGTCCATCATTTCGTTCCTTTGTTGCACGAGGGATTCCTCGAGCAACATTTTAATAGGATCTCCTGCTCCATCATCTTTCTTTTCATCCCCCATGGGTTGTTGTCAGGCTCGGCACGGTCGATCTTGCATTGGCTCGATTGGTTCGAGTCCCAACTTCTTGTACCCAGATCTTGTTGGGGACATGTACGAAGAAAAATAAATGAAGAGCAGACCCCTCTCATACCACTGATCCAGATTTAGGAGTGGAACGAACTAATTAACAAACTTAATACAATAAACACAGATATAGGAAGAATAACACATAAATCCAGTGAACAATATATTATATTGAATAATGAAATAGGTTGAAACTGTAAAACTGCAGAACTGAAACACTTGCTTTAATGGTGGTAGCTATCTCCGAGAAGAGATGTGGATGCTACGCACATCTGTATGAGCATAATGAATTACAATGAGGCTCTAGAGGCCTTTTTGATATTACTCATGAATTCCAAAACCATAGACATCCAAAAACCTAATCCTGGGAGGTGAAACGTCAAAAGTCATGTGGGCCCCTATGGGTAAGTTGGTACCTCAACTTCCTGGGGTTGTAACTTTTGCATACAACCTCCATTTTAGGTGCGTGATAGCTCGTTGGAAAGGTGCTTTAGAGAAATACACATTCCGCCGTCAAAATCTGACTCCGTCTATAGTTTGATTGTGGTGAGCCAAAAAAACACTATTTAGGCCTCCAAAACGGCCCTGGAAGTACAACAAGATGTGTTAACATGAAAAGATACAAAATAAGCCAGTTGGATTATGTGAGAGGCCACCAACATCCACCTAGAAGATGTGTGGTGCTTTAGACAACCCGAGAAGTGTAGAACCCACAATTACAAAGAAGTACAAAAGAACATGTTGAACTAAAAACAGACAAGAGGAGCCAGTTGGAATAGGTGGGTGGCCACCAATAGCCAACTGGATCACTTTAGGATTCAATTTCTCAATTCCTGAGAATTGGAAACATAAAATTTGTTCTTAAATAAGAGGATTCCATCCTCTTCTAGCTTGTAATCTTTACATTTTTGTTGTATATCATTTCGCTTTAAGCTTTCTTTAACTTTCACATCATGTTGATCTACTATTATAACCTCTAGAATTCTATATTTTAAATTTGTCCTGTACATACTAATGGTTGTAGCATGCATTTTATGCACCCTTCCTGTGAGGGCATCAACCATCTTGTTCTCTTTTCCATTTATTTGGTTGATATCAAAGTTGTATTCACTAAGAAATTCCATCCATCTAGTTTGTATAACATTTAGTGTTGGTTGTTCAGATAGATATTTCAGACCACTATGGTTTGTCCTTAATTCAAATTTTCTACCCATGAGGTAATGCCTCCACATCTTTAACGCATGTACTATAGCTACTAACTCTAATTCATGTGTGGTATCATTTATTTAATGTTCCTTCAAATTTCTGGACTCATAACAAATTACATGTCCATTTTGCATGAGGACTTCACCGAGACCTTCCTTGGATGCATCTATGCACACAACAAAATCCTCATCTAGATCTGCAACTTTCAAAATAGGTGCACTGGTTGACAAATCCTTTAAGAACTAAAAATTTTCTTCACATTTAGCACTCCATTCAAACTTTACTCCTTTCTTTTGCAAAGATGTTATTGGATGTGCAATTTTGGAGAATCCCACAATAAATCTTCTATAGTAACCAACTAGACCTATAAATGATCTAACTTCTGAAATATTTGTTGGTGTTGGCCAACTCTTCATTGCTTCCATATTTCCTGGATCCACTGTTATGCCGTCTTCTAAAACAATGTGACCCAAATAATGGATCTGTTTTTGATAGAAGGTGCATTTACTCAATTTGGCATACAAGTGGTGTTCTCTTAACACTTGTAGCACCATCCTCAAATGTCGCTCATGCTCTTCTTCTATCTTGGAATATATAAGAATATCATCCAAGAATATAAAACTTATCTAGGAAACCCTAAACACCCCATTCATCAGACACATAAATATAGCCGATGCATTTGTCAATCCAAAAGGAACTACCACAAATTCGTAGTGTCCATACCTTGTCCTAAAGGTTGTTTTTCTAGTGTATTATTATTTTATTCTCACTTGATGATAGCCTGACCTTAAGTCAATCTTGGAGAATATATTTTCTCCTTTCGGCTGATGAAAAAGATCATCGATCCTTGGCAAAGGATATTTATTCTTGATTGTAATCTTGTTCAGTTTTTTGAAGTCAATACATAACCTCAACGTTCCATCTTTCTTCTTGATAAAAAGAACCGGGGCACCCCAAAGAGAAACACTTGGGCGTATGTACCCCTTCTTTTAGCTCTGGTGTGCTCATTATGTAGGGAGTCTTAGATACTAGTGCAACTCCAAGAATTAAGTCAATTGAGAAATCTATATTCCTCTTTGGTGGAAATCCTGGAAACTCCTAAAACACATCTTCATACTCTTTTAAGACTGGATAGTATTCGAGACTTAGTTCTTTATCCTTCATTGGCTCTTCCATATGGGATGCATATATCTGGAAATCTTTTATAAAAATTCTTTTTAGTTGCAATGTTGAAATCTCTCGAACATATATAGGCCTTGGAATACCTTGCACCGTCCTTGAATTAACTTCATCATTAAGACATATGAACACCTTGTTATAACAATCTAAAAGAACACGATGATTTTCTAGCCAATCCATACCAATCAAGCAGTTATAAGACCCCAATGGTATGATGTTCAAATATACCTTAGTGTTAGTTCCATTCACGTTTATAGAGCATTCTTTAACAAGTTCATTAATCCTTCTCTTGGTTCTAGTAGCAAGATGAACTAACCAAGACTTTTCATGCGTACATTTTTTCAATTTAAATATCTCAACTAGATTTGGATCTATATAGCTATGAATAGCTCAAGAATCAATAAAAATAGCTATGGGTTGACTATCAATCTTATCTTCCACTTCAATCATGTGGGATTGATAGTCTTCTTGTTTATTGTCCAAGGCTGCATAGATTCTTGGCTTGATTTTTCCCACGTCCTCTAATGTCTCCTCCTTCTTGACACTTTTCAAAATATTCATCTTATCTCCTCGATGAGGATAGTCTTTATACATGTGATCTCCTTCACATCCCCAACACTTTATGGGCTGTTGTCTCGGCCTCTTTTCCAAGGACTCTATCATTTTTTGATCACCTTGAGATGGTTTCCCTTGTTGATTATATTGAGATCTATTCCTCATGAAAGGTGTTTTGAATCCTTTCTTTCTTTGATCCATCCTTCCTTTATTCTTGTCATCCCAGGCCCTTTGGAAAGTTGGCTTTCCTCTATTCTAATCATACAAATACTTGGCCTTTCTTATGGCTTCTTCTAAATTCTTGGGCTCATCAAACTGAATTTTATCCTTGTAAAAGGATGGCAGTGCACTCAGGAACCTTTGAATTTTGACCTTCTAATCTCTTATGAAGCTCACATACCTCAGAAGTTCCAAGAACTTTATCTCATATCCATCCATGGTCATGTTCCCAAGTTTGAGTTCAAATGAATCTTTCATCTTCTTGTCATAATATTTCTCTGACAGGTATTGTTGCTGAAAATATTTCTTGAACTGCTTCCAAGAAATTATTTTCTCATCAAGGTGCTTAACCACATAGATGCATTTCCTTGAAGGTGGTAGGCTGCAATTATGGATTCTTCATTTGATGAGTATTTATGTAGCTAGAAATATTTCCTCATTCCCAACAACCATGCTTCTGCATCTTCACCTTTCTTCTTTTCTCCATCAAATGATGGTGGCTTGATTTTCCTCAATTCCCCTTACAAGATATCTGACCTGTGTCTCCTTCTTTGATGTCTGACAAGAGATATACTTGGGATGAGTTCTGACCTTGAACATGCATATGTTTTTTTGGTCGAGTGCCTTGGGGAATGATGTTGATTCCTGCTAATACTCCTTGATCGTCTAGATCCTCCATGATCATCCCTCCTATTATGAGAGCTAAACTCCTCCGCTTGAATGACATTATATTCTTTCCTTGTGCCTGAATATTTGTTGACTTTATTATGCAACATATTCAATCTTTGAAGTATCTCTTATTGATCCTCTCATTATTGACTATATGGATCTGCACTTATTTTTGCAGGTTTCTCATAGTTACGAGCTCTTGCCCATCTCTTCTCCCATTAGACTCAGTCTCATCATTACCCATGCTAACATCCAGACCTCTAATTTATTCTTCATGGATTTAATAACCTTCATCATCCTCCATATCTCTAGTTATCATGTAGGAACTAAAATATGATTTTATGTATATCTAATTCTGCAAGAATGTGCACGCAATAATTGCTGTTAGAATTAAGCATATTGCAAAATATTTATTAATTAGATTACAGGTCATTCTTCATTTTAAATTATGAATAATATTAATGCATTAATCCCAAGTATGATTCCTTAAAATAATTCCCCTCTAAAACATCTTTCCAATGGCTATATTCATGCCTCAATTTGATTTCTGAGCAAAAAGTTACAACATCCACATGTTGCAATTTCCACTCATTTACTGCTACAACAATCTATTTTATCTTTTTCTGAGAAAATATAACACCCAATTTAAAATTATGGGTTTAAATATGTCTTCTACTCCTCAATACCTTTCCAACGACTATTTGTTTTCTCAAATCCGAGCTTCGATATGAAAGTTATGGTCCAATGAAGTTTTGACTGTTTAACCCAATTTATCCATGTATGTTGTTACATGTGTCTTCTTTCACTCCCAACACATTTTCAGGTACCCATAACCAAAATATGATTTCACCATTTTCTTATATGGGTCATAATATTTCCCTCAACTTCTCCTATGCCCCAAATGTACTTCTGATCTTGGATTTATGCCCTCCGGAAGTAACTTTGGTGCCAAAATTTTACCCTCATTGTTTTGGCTGTAACTTTCTCATACGAGCTCCGTTTTGCGAACCATTTAGCTCGTTGGACATCTCTCTCTGAATTATTTTATTTGATCTAAAAAATAGAGTGTACCTTGGTATACTCAAATCTTGTGGGTTTTGAATACCTAAAAATGTCGTTCAAGCCCTAAAAAATGCTTCGCAAGTTAATGGGCTTCAAAAACCACAAAATTTCGCATAAAATCGACCTTTTTAATACTATAAAAACCCCTTAAATCTGAGTGGTTGATCTCAAATTGCATGGAATATGAGCCATTGATTTGCGCTACATAGACCATCGACAACTGGCATTCTCCCTTATATGCACACCACACTTTTCCTAACCTACCAACGCGACCGTCGACCATTGACCCAACTCCCCGACAACTGATTCACAATGCAACTCTAAATCGACCATCGACCACCGACTATATTTGTTGGAGAATGAAACTCCCCACTAATTTGGATGATGGACGACCATCGACCACTTTTAGGCTGACATGGAATGACACGTGGATGTTGAAGTAACATGATGTGTGGATGATGACATCATCATTCTCTTTTTCTTTATCGACGATTAACCACTTCTCTTGGACAAATGAAAAATCTCGCCACCATCCGCTGATTCCTGATTCATCTATCATCAATGATCAATAGTCCCCCTGGATGCATGAAACCTTCATTGGATTATGTCGATCCTCAATTCGTCGGTCATAGATGATCCTCTCTAGACACATGAAACTTTCGTTAAATCCCGTCGATCCCCGATTTGTAGTCCAACCACAAGTTTCTTTGGTAAAATTTGACACTTATAAAATTTGGCCAAAATCTTCCAATCCCCGATTCATTGACCATCGACAAGTTTCGTTGGTAAGATTTGACACTTAGAAAATTTGGCCAAAATATGTCAATCCATGATTCCTCGGTCATTGACGATCAACGACTTCTTTTGGCTGAACTCAACTCTATGCTAAAATCGTCGATTGAACCATCAAGCATTGGTGAGTATTGTTGACAAAATTAAAACTCTCCGCAAATTTCATCGATTTGACCATCGACCATCGACGAATTCGATTGAGGAACTTCAACACTTAGCAATTTTTTTGATCAATTTCCAAGTGAATCATGGTCGTTGATCTCTTACTTAAGATGTTATTGGTTGTCGATTATGTTCCATCTCCGCAACGACCAAAATGAACACAGGCTATCGATCTGATCCATTTAAAAAATCCTCGAAAAGAATCCTAGCCATTGATTTGATCAACCTTTCAAAATGGACGAACCTTATGGATTTTTAAATTTATCATGATGAATCTCAATCGTCGATCTTGAGATCAAAAGAGATCTCAGTCGTCGATTCACCAATCTTCCTGTAACTCTACAACAACGAGTAAAACTCGAAATTCGACCATTCCAAGTGGAATTCGGCTATGCAACTTGCAGATTAACTTCATTAAATTCTCTTAAATAGTTATGATTCATTTTAACATGAATCTTGATCATGAATTTGGGGATTTGACTATGATTTTCTCCCTTTTTCCCCCAATTTCACCATAGACAAATCTGTAGCAGCTAATTTTACCCAAATTCGCATCGATTCTTGGCCCATATGAGTCCAGTGTTGAACTAGTAGCTTTGATACCACTTTGTAATGTACCCAACCCTCAACTGGGTCACGTCACTGCTAAAATGACTTACTAAAATTCCTCATACTAAATCTAAATGCTGAAATTAACACACAACATGAAATTCAAGTTCATTCAATTGTCCATTCTCAATAAAAATGTAGATATAATTACTCTTGTTTTGCACAACAAAAATTAAATACATACAACAACATTCAACCATAAAATAGAGTCATGAATTCATCTTTTTTCTCACAGTAAGCAACATTAACCAAATATAATTCAGAGTAAAATGCACAACAACTGTATATCAACATTTAACACATCAATACAACAAATAAGAACACGTATCTAATAAAAGTATGCAACCCACTGCAGAGGATGGACATTCCTCCCAACCATATCCTTATTGTTCAAGTTCTCAAAAGAAGGACACCCCCAAGCTGGGGATAGAATCCACAAGAGATGGAGGTCCCTAAAGCTGGCTAATGTCCCCCCTTTCAGAAATTAAACTTTAAGCCAATTCCAATCCACCAGCACACTTCCCCTCAACTTGCACAACCCAAGGGATGGAATCCTCCTTCATTTCTCATAGTCTCTCAAGCCTTTCCACTCCCCTCTATGGCTTCTAGCATAGGTTGGACAAGAATTCTACTTGTTGGGACTTCAAGAATTCTATAGATGCAATACAAATTTTCCCAACAACCAAAACACATGCTTCTCGGATGAATTTCAAATAGCTTGTCATTCCCAATCACACAACCTCGTTCTCCACGAAATTACAGCTCCAAGAAATAGCCAAACATGTCCACAACAACTTCCTACAATCTCTCACACTCAAAACTCCATTGCTGGCCAGAAAAATCCATGTAAAAACAACTCTCTATGTAAAAAACGTGAATGCGTAATTCTGGTCTCCTACCCATACAAATTTCCTCTCTTTCTCTTGCTTGCTTTATTTGCACTCTTCCCCAAGATTATTTTACTTAGCCCCCATGCTCTCAATAACTACGAGAAGTGACTCTCACACCAATCCTCTTACATTAATTCAATGATTGGGATCTAGAACACTCAACAACTAATGGAAGGTTTATGGTAAGGATAATTTTGAAGGAAATGAGAAATGGGTTTTGGTTTAATAGACATGAGTAATTCTCCCCTTTTAACCCCTTCCATTTCTTGTGGATACTTATTCCCCAATCTCTGTCTATGTCCATCTACAACTAGCAATACATTTCATTCATTATATTTCAATTTACATCGTTTACATATTGGCTCTCGGCCATACATTGCATTTACAATACACACCGCTAGTTTGGGGTTTGAAAACGGGGATGTTACATTCCCCTCCCCCTACAAATTGCAGTGTCCTCAATGCACATAAACCATACAGTTTGACATATATAAAACAATACATCAAAATACTTGATAATTCTGCAACTTAATGACTCACACAACAATTCCAACCAACAACTCCCTTTTCCCCTCAACCCCTCATTAATTGGACAAGAATCTCATAGTTGTGGCTCCAGGAACTTCAACTACCAAAATGGAGTCTTCATTCACTTATGTACAAATGTACATTCAATTTTCTCCAAAATTTGCAAAAATTTACGGGTATGCTTCCCACATGGCTTTCTTGTGCTCCCATGTAGCATCTTCAGGACCATAACAGGTCCATTGAACCTTTACCAAGCCTATGGTTTTGTTCCTGAGAACTTTTATGTTCCTTTCTATAATGCATACTGGTTCCACCCGAAAATCCCCTTTATGTTCCACCTAGATCACATTCCAATCAATCACATGATTAGGATCAGGCAGATACTTTTTTGACACAGACACATGGAACACGTTATGAATTCTCATTGATGCAGGTAATGCTGACATGTATGCAACTGGTCCTATCTTTTCTAAGACCTCAAAAGGCCCACAATATCTTGCTGCCAACTTTGGGCAACTTCCTAGTTTCAACGAGCTTCTCTTGGATTTAACTTTTAAAAACACATGCTCTCCCACTGTGAATTCTCTATTTGTTCTCCTTTTAAAATTAACAAGTAATATATTAATACAATTCTTCTTATTAATAATTAAATTAAAAATAACAATATATTATTACAAGTTTAAATTAAAATTAACAAATAATATATTATTACATGTTTTAAGTGTTTTATAGTAATTTTAGCTACTTGTTTTACATTACATACAACTATTACATTGAAATATTAAGAGGTGGATATAAGCAACTTTTTTGTTATTTTTACTTGTTTTATAACATGACGATGCATATCAATCATTATCACAATGCTATTGTTTTTAAATTAAATTTTTTATTATTAAATATTATTTTTGTTTTCTAATAATTTTTTTTTTAGATGAGAAGTTAAATTGCAATCGAGATCCTGGATGGGGTGATATGACGCCGCATATGATCACCTAGTTGGATAGAGGGCTCCTTGGCACCTAGCATCCCGAGCTTTGATGGCGATAGGTGGAGGATGCCATTATTAAATTCCTTTCTCTTCTCATTAAGGTGATGATCAACTTGTGGTGTGCGAAGGATACTATGGTGTTTAGACGTACCACTAATACTAATGGAGGTAATGTTCCACTTGCATTTGCAATTACTATGACCAGTTTTTCAAGGCAAATATGCCAAGTTCATTTAATCAAGATGGAGGTTAGGGGTTTGCTCTATTTTGTTCGCCCAAATTCAAATTGAAAACCCATTGATCCTCATCTTCAATCAACGTAGTTGGTTTTCTACCTCTCCTGAGAAGTGAATAACATTTTTCCTCCAATGCCCCACGAGAGAGAAAGAGTGCACGGAGGCTCGGGATCCTTTCTTAGCTTTGCATTTGGGAGAGGTAGTATGTCAGCTTTAGGAAGTGAAAGAGTCAACATATCTAGGAAAATGAAGACCACAGATGATGAGCCTACTGGCCAATCCACTCCCCTTGAAAACATGCAATCCTCACAAGAAATTCAGGATGAAAATATGGTCTAGGGATGCATGGTCAAGTGGTTTGAACCTGGGGAAAAACTTGAGACCAGAGAGGCTATAGAGGTTCCAACTCCTTTGATTCCAGGCAAGCCTTGCATTCGTAAATACAAACCAATCCCAAGTCTCCCAGGAATAGTTATGTATAGTGTCCCATCTATGCCTAATGCGACATATAACACTCTTGTGACCGCTCGGATACCGTAAGGCTAACAGAGGACCACCTACAATTAATCTTCAAAATTCGAAGTGAGCAAGCAGACCATAAGCATCAGATGGAGATGTTAGATCAGAAGGTTAGTCTATTGTTGGATATTTGTTCCACTCCACAACAACGATTGTGGGCCTAAGAGACTATCACCAACCTAGTCCTCAAGCACACTCCTCAACAGTGCAATGGGGACAATTCACCTGGAAACATGGACTCCAACTTGTCTAATTGAGCATTGTTGTTTCTCTATCATGATCCCAGGTTCTATATATGTTTTTTTTTCACTACACTTAGGAGATATGTATGTGCTTATAACAAATAAATTTCAATTTTTTTGGCCCTAAGAGGTAGTAGACTATTTTAACTAGCACTGGGTTGGGGATGGTTTCCTTTGTTGACAACCCAAGCCCAGGGAAAACCTTTATGTAATATTTTGTTACTCTTAGAAGGTAATATTAAAATCTAGATTTCAAAAAAAATTGCAATCGAGAGTAGTATTTGGTTTTATGTATGGGATTAAGGTGAAATTCTATTAGAAAGTACATGACCCCACTGGAAGTAGCCTCAGGGATAACCACAAGGCATATTGCCTTTTTTGCAAATACTATCTAGGTTGAAACCACCTTTTGGTCTTGGAGAAAGGCCTAAAATTGCTTATGAATGGCTAAGAGCTCATCTCCGTCGACGTAAGGAAACATATTAATGTCCCAATACCTAGAGGAATATGGAAAGAATAACAAATATCTGTCACCTTACAAATTACCAGTGGGTTTTTTCAAGTGGTGTGGTTTTCGTTAAATAATAGTGATGAGTTATCCCACATACAAGGATAACAACTAGTGATGGTTGTCCTCACTTTCCAATTGACAACTAAGTTATGATAGGCTTTGCAACATTAAGGAATCAAATTGCCTCTAAGATATTTGAGAATGTATGTTTTCATAGTTCATAATAATAGTTGTAACATTTGTGTTTCTAATCCCTAGTTTAGCGATGTTATTTTAAATATTATGCATGGTTGCGAGCCCAACGATGTAATATTCAAACATTGTATATTGAAAATAATAGAATAAAATGTATTGATAGTTGCAGATGAACACTGGCGAAGTCATGGGGGATAAGTTTCCACAAGAGAGGGGGGGTCCAAGGGGGATTTTTTCATGCCTATTAAATCCAAGCCACTTTTCTAAAAATATTTTGTATAAACCTTCTATTTCCCTTATGAGTGTTTCAAATCCCCAATCATTAAATACCTATAAGAGAGTTGGTGTGAAAAGTCACCTCACACAGTTATTGAGAGCGTAGGGTTGAGTACAATCAACATTGAGGAATGTGAGAGTCAAATTTCACAGGTAAAAGGAAATTCGAATGGGTATTGTAGGCAGTTTTTAAAGCTTGGGAAAGGGAGAGAAAGGGAGTGTTGAGTGTTGGGGCTTGAAGGAGACCATAGTGGGAATGTAAGGAAACTTGTTGGAGTTGTAATTGCATGAAGAAGTAGGTTGTTAGGCCTGTAGAGTGAGATTTATGTGTAATAAATTACCCCATAGCAAGTGATCTTGATGTTGTGAGATTTTTTTGTTGCAGTTGGCATTCCCAGAGTCCGCAACAAAGAGATATTTATTGTCCAACCTTTATTGGAGCCTTAGAGGGAAGTGGTATAGGCTGAGGGACTGTGTGGCAAAGAAGGGGATCCCTTTCCTTAGGTTGTGAAAGTTGAATGTAAATAAAGTGTTAAGTACCAAAGTTATGAATACACCATCACATACAAAGATCCAAGAGAAATATAGAAAACCACACTTATTATTATGAAAACCCTTGAGGTAGG
>ML843502.1:16950-28121 GCA_009831015.1 Picea engelmannii
CAGGTGATAGACGTGACCACCACCATGGTGCAACAACATAACTGGACTCTCAACATAAGCTAAAATTTAATGCGCTAGGAGATCAAGTTAAGTATCTAACCCCTTACGACTAACCCTAACACCTAATCGACATGTCAACAAGACGACTGGGACTTTCATACAACACTACAATTTCCTTGCGCAACAAAATCAATCTGTACAAATTAAATGATTATTAATAAAACATAGTTCGTTGTGACTATTTTCCCAATCCCAATATCAGATAAGTATATCTCTATCCTTTAACACTGAATTCACTATTGGGTAAAACTGAAACTATAGGAATTTATTGTCTTATCTCACTATTAAAAAATTGAAACTATATTGCTAAGATAAATTAAGAAAATCCCTATCTAAATAATACCAAAAATCGTTGACTAAAACATTACCCAAAAAAAAGGGGTTGTCTACAATTTCCCGCGATGTTTAGTAGCAGTCTAAATTTTACATGAAAAGTTGAGTTCACAAGAGGTTGTTGACTATTAAAACATGATAACGCTATCTAAAATGAGGGATAACGTTGTCCCTTTATTCAAGGGAAACTCGCGGATTTTGAGTTACGAAGTTCCATAATGCTTCCATGACAAACACAGATAATAATCCAATTAAAGGATAACACAGGTAATAGTTAAAGGTGAGAGCGTTGCAAACTATAAATATTGTTAAGGTGTAAATAGCAAGAAGGTTATCATTTACAGACAATAATAATTAAACAAGAAAATAGTACATTCGTTGTCAATCATTGTTGTGTAAATTCATTGTCTAGAAAGGTAAACTCTGTCGCCATTCAAGTAGTGAGACTCAGCCAGAATTTTCTATCCTTCCATACAAACGTTGCCTATAAAGAAGGAATTTGCTACCTAGACAAGCACGTCAGTCACACTTTTGATAAAATTACTGTCATGCATACTATAAGTTGGTTGTCAAAATTTATTGTCTGCATAGTAATTAAAATGATGTCAATAAATCAAGGGGGATTCGTTGTTGTTAAAAACACCACCATTATGCTATAGAACCCACATCATTCGCACGGAAAAAACACCCATTACGCTACCCATACACAGTTAAATATGCCACCAACTGCACAGTAAAAATGCTACCCATTACACAAGAACACGTTACCCAATTACACAGAGGACATGCTACCCACTTACACAATAATTACGCCCACCACACACCACCGTTTGCACACTCAATTTCTATATGTTATCACTATAAATCGAATGTAAATCAAAATCTATAATTTAACTATAATTTCACTGACTACAAACGTTGTCTCATAAACATTTGATACATGTTCTAGAGCAGTCAATATTTAAAACGCAGTTCAAATAAGCTGGAAACGCCGCATACATAGGTGTTGAAATGTAGTCTAAACATGTGTTGAGAATGCAACCGATTTAATGATTGTATGAAGTAAAACTTGTCGAGTAAATTGAGATATATAATTCATCATTCCAAACACAGGAAAAATAAGAACAAACTCTTAGACAACTTGTTAAATGCAAAGGTTATAAAAAAAACACGCAATGATTTAAAAACTGGTCATGATGTCAATTTCGTGGAGCAGAATTTTGTTGTCTACCAAGAAATTTGTTGTTGTGCATTTCCATTAAATCAGTGAGTTTTAATAAAAGTCGTCGTATGCTTTCATGAAAAATTGTGAGTGCTATCTTAAAATTTCGTTGCCCGTTCTAAATCTGGAGGCGCTACATAACAAGGATTTTTTTTTGTCTAACCCACTTGATTATGCATTCACCTCCCACAACGTATAGATTAATAATAATGTTAATTCGTGGTCAACAAAATCAGGCAATCATTGTCTAACACAATGGTATTCACTGTGTGAAATGGGGATAAATCGCTATCTAAAAATTTGCTATCAGTCAACAATGAATGATATAGTGATTTAATGAAATCGTGGGGAAAATCGTGTTTAAAGAAAACACAGGTATAAAATACAATTCAAAAATGAGAGGAAAATTTAAAACGCAGTCCAGTGTGGCCAAAGGCAGGGTAAACGTTTTCATCAAAAGTAATAAATGGCAGAGGGAAATCGCAAAACATATGGTTAAAAAAAATGTAGAGTCAATTCACGATCAAGGTGGTAATCGTAAAGATCAATGTATAGGTTCATAAGCGGTTTGTTGCGGGAAGGAAAAAATGAAAACAACCACAGAGGTAATCACTCGTGGCAAGGCGCAAGACAATCACTCAACCAGGAACAACCAACAGGGGTAAACAGGTGGGGAAAACGTCATTCACTCATCATCCACACACAAAAAAGAAGAGGCATTATAATCTATAGGTCGCTATGCACCTAAGTGACGATCGTCGATTTGGCTCCTGGCTGACTGCTTAGGTGTGGACTCACAAACTAGGGATGAGGACGAAATAAAAGCACAACTCTTCACAACAAAAAAAYCAATAGGACAGTCACAACATTCAGGGATCGAAAGCCAAGGGAATGAAGTCAAGCAGTGAGCTTAAGGAAAAGGGGAAATTAAGTTCTCAATTAAAATGCTAAGTAAAACTMTTTCTTTACACAATAATATACCATGTAAAATAAATCTTGTGTACCATAGCCCAAGGTAACACTTTCCGAGTCTTTGTCCTGCGCGCTCTGTGCAGCTCCCAMTTACCGACTGATGAGACTTCACCGGTACCTCCCAGCCAACGCTAGGGGTGCTCTTCTTCCCCCTTAGCCCTCTGAGCCGCAAAKGGGCCACAYACACTAAACTAGAGAACAACTAGCTCCCAACTCGTCTCGCAAGGCTGAGCTACCACTCCTCACCGAGCTGGGTATCCCAACTCCCATAATCACATCCATAATGCCTCATAATCATAATCAAATGACMAATAGTATAATAATCTGAATCACTTGCAAGCAAGTGTYCTCAAAGAATAAGTTCTCTCAGTGCGCGCAAGAGTGGGATGTTACATTCACCCCCTCTTGGTATAAACTTTGTCCCTAAGTTTCACAGTATATAAGTGCCGAAATAATGTGTATCACAATATCAAAAGTCTATCCATCAAACAAAAATGGAAATTGTTGGCGCATATCATATGCATCCTCCCAAGTCGTCGAGTGTGGACTATAGCTGTGCCACTGGACCTTGACCTGATCTACTGTTCGACATCATAGTTGTCGAATGCAATGGTCCAGAATACAGGTTGACTCTACCATGAGCGCGCCCTCGTCTAACACCTGCAAGGAACTCGTGTCAATAACAAGTGTAGGGTGACTAATATAATGTCTCAATAGATACATGAAAAACATCATGCATGTGCCACCAAGAATTAGGCAAGGCTAGTCAATAGGCCACGAGCCTCTCCTTTCCATAATCTAGCAAGATCCCACAAACCTAGGATATAGTTTAGCACATTTTCCAAACTTGATCGAACTCTTATGCAGTTTCACCCGTAAGAATACTCTATCCCCACATCGTAACTATGGTCGACACGATGTGCATCGACATAAATCTTTTGCCGATCCCGTGCTTCCTTGATCCTTTGTCTTATAGTTTCAAATTGATCTTTCGTTTCTTGGATCGCTTCTGGTCCCACCAGGACCCTATCATCAAGTTGATCTCAACTCAAAGGCATCCGACAAGGTCGCCCATAAAGGAACTCGAAAGGCACAATCTTAATGGTGCTTTGGTAACTGTTGTTATAAGCGAATTCTACCAGTGGAAAGAATTCTTCACAACACTTTTGTTGGTCCATCACGTACATGTGCAACATGTCTTCCAAGATTTAGTTTGTTCGTTCGGTCTACCCATTAGTCTTTGGGTGATGCACAGTGCTAAAATTAATGTTGGGTTTCCACAGCCTCTTGGAAACTACTCCAAAATCATCCAATAAACATTGATCCTCGATCGGATATATTCCTCTTAGGCATGCCATGCAGCCTCACAATCTCACTGATGAAAAAATCTAGCCATGTCAGGTTTCTGATACGTCGTACACATAGGAATAAAATGAGCACTCTTCGTCAGAGTGTCGACTACCACAAAAATCAAGTCGTGTCTCCTTGCCGTCAGCGGAAATCCAACAATAAAATCCATCGAAATAACCTCCCATTTCGATTCCAAAATAACGTGTGGTTGTAGTAATCCTGTTGGATGTCTATGTTCAAGCTTTACCTGTTGACATTCTAGACATCTGGTCACATAGTTAACTATGTCTGCCTTCATTTCCTTCTAGAAGAATAAGGGTTTAAGGTCCTCCCTCATCTTCATGACTCCTGGTTGGGCCATGTACACTTCTCTTTGAGCCTCGTTTAGGATTGAACTCCTCAACTCTTCATTCGGCAGTACGTAAATACAATTTTTAAACCTCAATAGTCCATCGTTGTCAAACGTAACCTTCAAATTTTGGTACCATCATTGTGTTTTGTTCGATAAAATCCTTGACCTCCTTGTACCAGTCTTCGTCGCACTGTAAAGCTAGAAAATTTTCACATAGATTCTTTTGAAGAGGCAACACCAAAAATATGTGAGGTCTCCGACTCAGTGCACCTACCACTCAGTTCACTGTTCCTTTTATGTAAGAAATCTTGAAATCGTTCTCACTAAGCAATTCCGACCAACACCGTTGTCACGTGTTCAGGTCACTTTGCGTAAAGATGTGTTGTATTCCACAGTGGTCCATCTTTAGTTCAAATTTTCATCCAACAAGGTAGTGTCTCCAAACCTTCATGGCATATACAATGGCTAACATCTCCAAGTCATGCGTCGCATAGTTCTCCTCATGCCTTCTCAGTTTCCTTGAGATGTAAGTGATCATTCGACCGTTTTGCATCAAGACTCCACCTAAGCCTTCCTTGGATGCGTCAGTGCACACCAAGGAGTCCACATCCATGTCAGGGACCTTTAATATCGGTGTTGTTATCAACAACTCTTTGAGCCTCCGAAATGCTTCCACTCATTTCTCGGTCCAAACAAACTTCTTGTTCTTCTTCTGCAATTTCGTGATCGTATTTTCTTTCTTCGAAAATCCATCAACGAACTGTCGATAGTATCCTGCTCAACCCATGAAGCTACGCACTTCTGGGACATTCATCGACCCAGGCCATTCCATAATAGCCTCGACCTTTGCTGGATCCACGACGATACCTTCACCGGAGGTTACATTCCCTAAGTAGTGAATCTTCGATTGATAAAACGAGCATTTGGACAATTTCCCATACAATTTGTGCTCTCGCAGACACTGTAGTACCAAGCGCAAGTGCTCTTCATGCTCCTGCGTCGTTCGAGATTAAATAAAAATATTGTCAATGTATACTTGGAAGAACTTGTCCAAATACTCACGGAACACCCTATTCATCAACTCATAAATACCTCTGGGGCATTTGTCAGTCCCAACGGTAAAACAATAAACTCATAATGTCCAAACCTCATCTTAAAGCGGTCTTAGGGATGTCATCCTCCTTGATCCGTAACTGTTGATACCCTGATTGCAAATCGATATTTGAAAACACCTTCGCACCCTTCATCTGATCGAACAGATCATCAATCCTTGGCAACAGATACTGATTCTTGATCGTTGCCTTGTTCAATTGACGGTATTCAATGAAGAGTCTCCACAACCCATCCTTATTTCGTATGAAAATAAAAGGCGCACTCCACGGTGACACACTTTGACGTTTAAGTCCCAGGTCCAACAACTCCTTCAGTTTCAGTCTCAACTCTTACAATTCTAGGGTTGACATGTGATAAGGCGTTCTAGCTATCGGTTCAGTCCCATGGTTTTAGGTATATGGTAAACTCCAATTGCCTCTTTGGCGGCATCCCAAGTAACGCCTCTGGGAAGACGTCTGCAAATTCTCTCACCACCGGAAGGTGTTCTAGACCTTCCACTACTCCCCTTTTCATTTAACACAAGGATCGCACAAGGCTTACATCCCTTGCGCATGCTCTTTCGTAGCTGGAAGGACGATATGAACCTCAGAAAAACTCCTTGGTTGTTTCCTACAATCACGCATCTATGTCCCTCATCATTGACCAAGATCAACCGTTTCTTCTTACAGTTGAGTATTGCCTCATGCGATTCCATTCAGTCCATACCGATCATGATGTCATAATATCCTAAGATGGTGACGTACAGGTCGGCCCTGGTGACAAACTCTCCTAGGTTAATGTTATAGTTTGTAACCCTTCCTCCAACCTTCTATTTGTCTCCCACAACCATCTCTACAAATCTAAACTCATCCTTTTCGACTACCTTAAACTTAATTCTTTTTAGAGTCATCCCCGAAATAAAAAACTTCGGTAGCACTAGGATCTATCAAAATACTAAGGGTCTGGTCAATGATGGTATCTAATGTCTCAAGCACAATCAACTGGTGTTTTTCTTGTCGATTACTCATCGCCGCATGAATCTGATGGGCCTTGCCAAAAAATCCCATGGTAGTGGGTCCGAATGATCCAGAGCTCTGGTCCTCTCCACTAGGCATTCATGTGGGTAATGTGGCTCCCCACATTCCCACACATTTTCTTAGGTCCATTAATCCTGGTACCCGAAGCTGAATCTGGATCCTAACACTGAAGCCAACACGAACTTGTTGATCTTAAGTTTCTTGGTAAAAAGGTGCAGAGCATACCGAAGCAGCTCCAAAAATGGGCCTCATACTCGTGCACCATACGGCCACCCTATCGCAAGGCGTTGAAATCGTTGAGCTGGCGCTCATGAATTCCTCAAAAAGATACCTCTCCTGGAACCGTTCCTTGAAAATTTCCCATGACACGTCTTCGACGGTCATGTTCAAAAAGACAGGAGCATCTGCCACCATAGAAGAGTGCTCCCCTTCATTTCAAGACCACCACACGGATCTTGTTTGGTGAATTTATGAAAGCGTGGTAATCAGAGACAGGTGCTGAAGATTCCTGCTTGGGGAATAGGGTCATGTTCTCTGTTAAGAGATAGTTAACCTTCAGTGTGTGTCAATCATTTTTAGTAATGAGTTCATGAAAGTGTGATAATCAAAAACATGTGCTGAAGATTCCTGCCTGGGGAATAGGGTCATGTTCTCTGTTACAGAATAGTTGGTCTTTTCTTTTGCAGTATCCCGAAAGATTTCTTTTCTAGGTTGATATTTCTTAAATGTAATCCAGGATTCTTCGGATAATTATTTCTTTAAAACTATGAACTCTGCAATAGGTAGGTTGTTTTTTGTAATTCAAAGTAGAACTTCAGTTTGTTCAAGGCAAGGTGTGATTAATATACTTTTACTACAACTCTAGATTGCTTTTGAGATCGAGCATATACAGTGTGTGATTACCTTTGAAATAAACAGACTTCCCTGGGTTGACAAATTATGTAGCACTTGATTGTTTAGTTAAATAAGAAATTATAGTGACCAACACTCTGCAGTTATGAAGAAGTGTGCAAGTCTTGGAGGAACTCTGCTACTACAACTAGGTGTGACGTTGATGAGAGTTTTGGTCTCTCTCTTGGATACATCTTGGTTAAGTGGTGCGCTACTCTTTTCTGGTGAAGGAGTAGAGGAAGATCTTTTGATTTGTTAATTCTCTCTTGGAGAGAAGCATTGTTCTTGGTTGGCTAAATCTATATTGAGGAAGTTTGTTGGGTTTTCTTCCCCTAGAGGGTTTCCTAGGATAATCTTTGTGTCTCTCTTGTTTCTATGATTGTCTCTCTTTCAGTGATCCTATATATGCAGTTAATGTGCTAAATGATTGTAATAATAAAGAATAACCATAACTGCTAATTGTATAAGTAAAATATCAACAATGTGTTGTTGCAAACCAATCTTCATAACTAATATATGGTAGGCGGAAAGGATATTCTATAGTTGGAGAGTTATTCCAAGACACCATAAGGTATGTGAATTTGACTATTATTATTATTATTATTATTATTATTATTATCATTAATATTTTTGTTATGTTACACACATGCACAGAGGCCATGTGAAGAAGGGAGGGGGAAGGTGAAGCAAGCAAGGATAATCACACACATTGATCAACCATTATGTGTATATATGCGCTGAGAATAGAAAGAAGCTTTAATAACATCACGATAAACATTATCATACCCATAATTATGAATGTTTTCCAAATGTAGAATCAGGTTATCTTGCACTCTAGAAAGAAAAGGGTCCTCATGTGGATTTACAAGGGTTGATTGTTTGGGTCTTATGTATATGCCTTTGGATAAGAAGGAAGATGTTAAAGATCATCAAAGAGGTCCTAAAGTTGCATGGATTTTATACCCACGATAGTGCAAACCAACATTCTAAAGTGTATGATAGTGATTTGTTGCTAGGTTAAAGTTTCACAAACTGTATGAATGAGTTCAACATCAAGTGGTGGAACTTTGACCTGTGGCACTAGGGGGGAGATCGCCCCTCAACAAAGAAACCACACGATTGGGTGGTAGAAAAAGCATGGATTTGGGGTCTCGAGGATGTCTATCCTCACCCACCTAAATATCTTTAGGGAAACATATGTAAAAAAAACAAAATTGGATAACTACCCTCAAGGGTGATAGTAGTCTCCCCAACTCCCAGCAAGGAAAAGCATGTATTTATCAATACTCTACTAACTTGAAAAATGGTACATCATGAGGCCGAGGTTTAGGTTAAGGCTAGGCATCTTTTTTTTTTTTAAAGAGAGAGATAGCAAGAAAAGTTACATGTTGATCCTAGCTTGTCTTCATCTTCATGTACATTTGATGTACGCGTAGATAAACAATAAGTGTATCATCATTATGAACAAATCTAAAATATGTTGACTATAGTCACAATATGCATATATGACTTATTATCCATGTTATCATGACTCTTGTTCTTATTCACACATGCACACAGGACACGAGGAGGAAGGGAATGTTCGGCAAGAAAGCACAATCATCCACAACCAATCAACTATTATGTTAGTTAGCGGGGCATGACCTATGTGGTTGGCCTTGTTGGCATATAGATCATCCTATACTAGGGATTATATCTTATTGCAAACCAACCCTCACAACCAATGTGGAATAGGAGGGAAATAAATTTTATAGTCATCAAAGTTATTTAAAGACACCACAATATATGCACATATTGAAGTCTTATTATTCTTGTTAATAATATTTTTGTTATTATTCACACTTGCATAATGCCATGTAGGAGGGGTGGGAAGGCCAAACAATAAAGCATAATCACCAAGCAACCAATCGACCATTTTGTTAGTAAAGAGGCCACACTATGCTCCCTATTTACAAACATTGAAACACACAAGGAACCAAAATAGGCTTTAGTAACATCATGTCAAACTATCATGCCCATAGCTATAAACATTTTCCAGATGTAGAATTGGGTTATGTTGCGGTGTTAAAGAAAAGGGCCTTTCCCATGTGGATTTCCAAGGACTAATCGATTGTGCCTATATACATGTCTTTACTTAAAGAGGAAGAGGATAAAGACTGTCGAATAGGTCTTGAAGTTGTGTGGTTTTAATGCTCACATCAATACAAATCAACATTCGTAGGTGTATGGAAATGGATTTCTAGAAGGTAAAAGTTTTGCAAACTATACAAATGTGTTGAATGTCGGGTGATGTAAATTTTACCTCAGGCACTTATAAGGAGACTACCAACCAGCAAAGAAATTGTATGGCAGGGTGGTAAAATAAGCACAACTTTGGGGTTGTGCTCAATGATGTCTATCTCACCTACGAAATATCATGAGGGAAACCCATGCAAAAACAACTAAAATTTGGTAATTGCTCCTAATGGATGGTCTCCCTAACTACCACCAAAACAAAATACATATCTCTCAATGCTCTACTAGCATGACAATTGATACCTCATGAGTTCATAGTTGGGCCATCACCATTGCTTAAATTTAAACTTAAACTTATGGAACATTCAAACTCTAAGAAACAATGAGAGACATCAATATAATTTTAACCTAAGAGGTGGATGACGCGGGAGGGGAAACTTCAAGAAATGCAATTCATGCATTTTTTGACATAGTCGTTATGGTAATCTACTCCTCCTACATTTGACAAAGGAATGAATCTATTAGTTAACAATGGATAAGGGAAAACAAAATGGTAGAAGTTGATGTAAATGTATGTCTAGTGTAATAGTTTAAACTTTTTTCTTCACATCCTCCTCCACTATCATTTATGGGGTTGTTGTATTGAACTGTGTGATGTTTGAAGTGGAATCACTTCCTCTTGTGTCTTTCTATGTTTGTGTGGCTATGTCTATGTGTGTGTGGTTCCTATGTTTCTATTTGTATTGTGTGTGTGTGTGTAGAGGAGGTTGCATGTTAATTAATTTTGAATTCCATCTCATAGATCTGGATTTGCATTGGATAAATTTTGAAGCCAAAATGGCCCTCAAAACAAAAAATGTGATATCAACATCAACTTTAAAACGACCAATAGGATTTAAGATGATGATGTCATCCATAAGGATAAATAGTTTTGGGGGAAAAAATAATACTTTTGTAATTGTATTTTCGACTTATTTCATTATGGGTTTACCCAAAATTCAAATATATGCACTTGTTGGATGTGAATTAAATTTTGCATCCAACAAGTACCGGACTACTTACTTTCAATAGACTCACAATGAGATAAATGGAAATACATGAAAAAAAATGTGTTTCTTATCCAATGGAATTACATTCCACATCCAACAAGTATGGGCACTACACACTTCTAATAGACCCATAGTGAGACAAACTAGAAATACATGAAAAAAAAAGATTTATTTTCAATAAATACATTTTCACTTTTAGTAGACTCATGGTGAGATAAACTGGGAATAAATGAAAAAAACGTGTTTCTTGATCCAATGAGTACCCACATTGCACACTTCTAATAGGCTCACATTGAGATAAATTGAGAATACATGAGAACAATGTGTTTCTTGAACATTGAGATAAACTGGGAATACATGAAAAAACGTGTTTCTTTTCATGTATTCCCAGTTTATCTCAATGTTCAAGAAACACGTTTTTTTTCATGTATTCCCAGTTTATCTCAATGTGGGCCTATTAGAAGTGTGCAAGAAACATGTTTTTTTCATGTATTCCTAGTTTATCTCAATGTGGGCCTATTAGAAGTGTCTTTGGATAGTGCCTCAATTGAAATTTGAATAAACCCACAAAGAGACAA
>ML843503.1:15408-38561 GCA_009831015.1 Picea engelmannii
ATATTACCCATATGTTTTTCTGTTTAATATATATCCAAAAATAAACTTTCCACGAAACTATATGTGCCAAATATTCCAACCAACTCCACGTGGTTTTGACCATAATATAATATTGTAATATATAATATGAACCATATATTTGACCACAAAACTCGCCAACCAACTTAAACCAAATATGCCAATTTCCATGTAGTGTTCCTAATGCCATGCAGTAGATAAGAGCAAGCGTCATGTAGGATTTCTATAAGGTCTACATGGTCCCATGTGTCAACTTATCATTGAGCCATGTTTCAACCTGTCATGTGTCATTGTGTTACATGTCTTCCTTCCATGTGTCTGTCTGTGAGTGTTCCACGTGTCAGTCTCTCCACACTAGCATCAGTACAACCCAGTCAACATGCCACATCAACATTCATACAACCCAATCGACATGCCACATCAACATCTATATAGCCTAGTCAACATGCCATGTCATAATCTGTACTACCATCTGTCATGTTCATATTGCCACGTATCTTGGTAGTACTGGCATGTGTCAGTCCCTGGTGATGCCATGTATCAACCCTGTCATCCTTTTTTCCCATTTGGACAAAACTTCAGAACACCATAAATTTCTCATACGAAATCTATTTGAGGCCATTCAAGTTACATAGAAAGATCTCATCAAGCTCTTGGACATGGAGACCTTTTCATCAACATTTGAGAACATCAATTTTTATTGGTCAAAATATCCACCTGGATCATTAGATCTTCCATTCCTTTTGAAACATTAAGACCAACCAAGAGTTGATCCATTCCCACATATCCTATAATGTGAAAAGAGAGGTTCACTTCATATGAGAACCCTAGTAGGTTCCCTATTTTTTTGAAAACATCCTCGAACTAGAAAATGAGTGGTAAAGCCGATAATTGGAGCCAAACATGGATAATTTCTAGACGCTCCAACTTTGAAACAAAATCAAGCCTCTAATTCTTCAAAAATAGGGCTTGTGAACCCTAGTGCCAATGAGAAGAGATGAGCTTATTGGCATCCTCACTTGAATTTGTTACCCATTTCAACCATGCACATGCCAACTGCATATATTTGGGCATGTAGCCCAAAATCCCTTTGAAATTCTCTCTCATCCATCTCTGCAATGTTTCCATAGACATTCACTTGCTAATAAATCAACCTACCAATGCAACCTCCTCCATGGTCAGGATTTCATTTAGTTTGACACCTTCACCAAGAACTAAGTTCAACTCCTCCGTTTTTTGTTCGACACACTTCATTTTCCCTTTGTTGTGGTTCATATCCCCATATATGAGATTGTCTTTCAAGGAGTCTAGTTTTCTGCGAAGGCTCTGCCACTCATCAAATATCCCATTATATGTTGGCCAATAAACCCCCATGAAAAAGGATTTCTTACAGACTCTTCATGAGAAAAGATAGGGATATCCATCCCACATACCTATCCATTATGTCTTGTAGTGGGGAGTTGAGGATTTACAAATCGAGTCAGGGTGTAATCACTTTGGGTGACGATGGACTTGTCTTGTCCTCCACATGAAAGTTTGATTCTCCTAGTTCCTAGATGATGGAGTCAAGAACTGATAGAGCGTCCTTTACTAGTAGTTCATCCATTGGACAAGGGTTTGAGCTTGAGATATCGTCAGATAAACCACATAGGAAATTCGGGGAGACCCAAATCGACTTGTCATCATACTGATCATCTGTAAAATCCATATATTCCTCATCCATGAGCTGAGGTGGAGTTATGATAGACGTGGCTCACTTCTTGCTTATTTTTCCCAAGATTCATACTTTACAAGAAACCTTGGCTTCCTATGATTTCTTGTGGAAACCCTAAGTATTATCACAAATTCCAACCTTAAAAATTTGTCTCACACATGCTACTTGTTATTCTCATGCAAAGATGCTAATTATTTCATTATTAACTGTATAATATTCACCCACACACATGTCACCTATATGCATAATTAGTAATTTCAAAAATACATAAATATATATTATTCACCACATTCCAACTATCTTTCCTATTTCTTCTACTAGATGTTCCCTTGATCATTTTATTTTTCCTAATTGAGTGGTTGTGCATGAAATGTATTTTTCCTATTTAAACAAAAAGATATAATTAAAAGTCATTTTCTTTCATTTATTTTCAACTCCTAAGTACTTTTCCAAATATCAAGGTGAGTTTAATATCACTTTCCCTTTTTATAAAATATGCATGGGTTTACATGAGAAATCTAGTCATAAATGCACTTTTTAATTTATTTATTCCAAAATAATTATGCAAGTAAAAATAAATTTTTCTCTCAAAGTACAGATATACAAACCAAAGTTAGTACCAAGGGTGACACCAAGTTAACTCAGAGCCTTCAAGTACTTAGTACTAAGAGCTAGACATGATCACTACAACTCTTCAAGTACCCTACATCAAGAATTATACATAACTTCTACAACTCTTCAAGTGCACGATACCAAGGGTGAGGCCTAGCTGACTAAGAGCCTTCAAGTATCCATTTTTCATGGTGGGGGAATATTGTCATAGTTAGGACCTAGTTAACTCAGTTCATTTACCTCTAGTGAGAGAATAAAATTCACCAAGGAATAAGGATTGACACATTATTGAATGCCCCTCAAAAGAACCTTGTGATTGACCAAATATGTGGCCTACCCTCGTGGCAATGTGCAAACTCTAGGAAGAATAATATGTTTTTTGTTAGGATATTTAGACACTTAAGAGTTCTTTAAGATCAACTTTGTCTAACGTGTCTTTAGGTAAAGTGTGTTTCCTTAATATTCATTGGTATGCATTTATAGTTATGTAATACGATGATCACGATATGCTCTAGACATAAAGTGATATGACGATTCATATCCTCCTCAATACTAACAATTATATTGATTTGTGGCTTAGCACTTGATTAGTCCATGATAGCTATTTCTCAATATCATGGAGGGTGATTTGATGATGATATATTGTGAGAAACTCATATGTATTTTTTTTCTTTTTGCATAAGTATATTTCCTTAGGTGGTCACATGTTAGAATAATTTTTATGTGCTCTTTTAATCATAGACAATGCTACACCATTGCCACCCAACCATAGGCATAAATCCACCCCTAACACCTTAACCTTTGACAAAAATAATGATTCCAGGAAGCCACACCATAACCAACATATAATCAAGAGAGTGCACCTTCTCCAAGGGTAGCACACAAGAGAAAGTACCAAAAAGACTATACAAGAGAAAACCGTACAATTGCAACTCCTCCTCCTCCTCCTCCTCCAAACTTGTGCATTGTTTATGGGTGACTTAGTGTGTGTGTGTGAGTGAAAAATTGAGCCAAGAAGTCCTCTATTTATATTGGTTATGTCACCTATCTGGGCTGACTTGTCTTCCTAGAGCATAATATCTTAATATTATATATTATGTTGAGTTGACATGTATTCTAGGGTTTTCACACATCTGTTTAGGGTTTCTCTTTCTTCCGAAATATTCTATTATGGTCAAAGGTTACATATGGAATTTAATACTTCCCATAACTACCATAATATCACCACTCCCTCTTAGATAGGGAGGTATTAATGGTCTCAAGCACATCCATCCATCTTCACATGGCATGTGCAAGACTCTCATAGTCTTGTAGACCATTATGTTATCACACTGTAAATTGCTTTTGGATAAGGAAAGAAAATCACAAAGGTAACCACATACCAACTTGAGGATGGAAGCTATCCCTTCCAACCTAGAGAGGGATCTCTCTTTTCAAACAATCACTGAAAGGATTGATTTGGTATTTCGTCCAAAGGCTAGATATCTAAGGTAAGATTGAATTCATAGAGTTGGTTGCAATGTGGACATAAAGTCCATTGGGCAATGGAATCACTAAAGGGTCAGAAATCAATGAAGGTTTACTGGATACTTGGTGAATTGAAAGGTGACTAATTAGAGGCAAGATAGAAATCACTCCTTTAGGAAAATTAGATATCGTTGTAGATAGAAGATTAATTAGATATCGTTGTAGATAGAAGATTACAGAGAAAACAAATAACTCCTTAGGACATCTATGAAGGATGAATCCCAAGGTGATTACAGTAGAAAGACAACTGAAATTATATGAAACAATGCATCAAATGCAGATGAATTCTGATACATATAGTTCACATTAACATAAGTAAGAAGATATATAACATATATGCATTTAGACTAGAACACTAGAACTATAGGATCACATGCATATCAGAGACTTTTGATCCAACAAATTTCATTAATATCAGAGAGAGTTACAAAATGTATTCAAAAATATTTTTCTTACACACTTGCCAACCCCAAGCTCACATAACTTCATAAAATATATACAAAAATATGTTCCTATCCTTCCAAAATTTGAATTCAACTACCATCCTATGATAATGCTACAATTACAATATATTTGGCTACAAAACCTGAACAAACTACTAAGAAGAAGGAGTCAAAATTGACTCAATAATTGAGTCAAAACAAATCCTTAAGTCCCTAATCTGATTCTCTCAACCCTTGCATTCGATGTGGAAAATCTGGCACACCTTTCTGATTTATCAAAACTATTTTGGAGGCGTTCTAGAAACTCTGTCACAGTTGTGCAACAACAACACAATGACATTGTGCAACAACTGCTCTTTCTGCACTTTTTTTTTTTTTCTGACCTGGGATGAGTTATGATGATGGTTGATGGTAATAATAACTCCATAATCATGAAAGGGTTCCCTAGAACCCATTCCCTCCTTCAAGAAACTCATTTTCATCTCAAATAAAACCTTGATATATGTAAAACTGCCATGAATGAGCTCACTTTACCTTATCACTGATAAACTCCTTATCAATGCCCATATCATTATCACTATGAGATTCCCACTCAAAACTTGATAGAGAACTTCATTTTGCTGCTTGAAATTGGACTGTTATAGTTGCGCAACGTTCCTATTGCACAACTGTAAATTTTGCATTTACAGATCAAAACAAAGACTCCAATGTATGGTAGGGAAACAACGTGATCATGTATAATGATCCATAAAAAACAATCATTGTACAAAAGAATTCCATATTCAAATATTTAGGGAATTTTGATAATCAAGGTTAGGGTTTTTCTGCTTCTCATTGAAAAAAAGAAAAAATGAAGAATCCAACTCTAGGGACTCAAATGTCTACTGCTTCAACAAGCAAATCAAGCTTGCCCTTCCCCCTCTTGTCTGTCTCCAACTGTTGCAAGTTTTGTTTGAGTGTTCTATTCTCTTTTCTCAAAGTCATATTTTGTTGATATATGTTCTTCAACTATTTATGTAGAGTTAGATTTCTTTTCACCATGAATATAAAGTTGTCTATTGCAGGCTCACAATCATCTAGGAGTTCTATACATTTCATATTTTATCTTCTATTCTCCTCCCTCTGCTTTATTATCATATCTTATGCTTCCCAGTATGTCGACCCTCATCACAAGTAGTGCTCTTCATTTATATTTCTATTGGCTAGCTCTTTTTTGGAGGTTCTTCCTAAGATTTCAACTTTATGGTTGAGGATTTGGTCAAAGGAACACTAGGCTTAGGTATTTCTTTCACCTATGGAATTTTCTCCAATGCATTCCCTTTACCCTTTGTTTTGGAGCTTGTTGGAGTTACAGGCACTAATGTTTCACCTTTCACCTTTCACTGAGATATCTTTCTTGGAGGCCTGCTCCAAGGATTATTTCTTCATTTCCCTATTTTCATGCTGCAACTCTGCTATGACAAAATGGGATTTCTTTAATTGTTCTTGCAGCTCAATGATAGGGTTTTCTTTGCCATTAGGGAAGTTTGTTTCTATAAAATCCTTTGGATCTTCATAAGGTTCTTGTGACGTGTGCATGGAAGGCATTCTTTTAGTTGTTGACTTAGTAATTGGTTTTCTAGGAGTTGTGACCTCTTCTGGGGAAAATTGGAGATTTTTCCCCTTGTTTTTAGCTTATTGGCTTACTGTAGGTTCTTTAGTTTCATTTTCTCTCTTTTTGACAAAACTCTCAGGGACATATGTGGTGGTGTTTTCTACATATGAAGGTGTATCTCTCATGCTCTAAGGGTTGCTAAAAGAATCAATTGCTATCTATGATGATGATACAAAAGCTTCCCAATCCTTATTCCTCTTTCTAGGCTCTTCTAACACACACTACTTTATCAATGAAAAATGGAAGAGGATAGGTTCTCCTTGATCTTTCCTTACTTGTACTCTGTCATCCATCTTCCTTAGGCTTATGAAAAGGTAATAGGGTAGATTCAATGGTTTCCTACTAGTGAAGTGCATTAAGAGCCTGATATGATATTGGAAAACCCTAGTGAATCTCCCTTCAATTGTAAAAAACCTTTGAATTACCCTCAACAAATTACTATCATTCTCTAGTAGAATTTTTCTGGGTATGGTGGCTCCAAAATCAATGTTTCTAAATTCATGTTTCAAAAAATCATGATAGCAAGCTAGATCCAATTGCATACGTTTGAACCATTTCTCTCCACGAGCAAGGATCTCTGTTGCAACATCGATAGTGTCATCAAAGACCTGAAATTGCATGTTTCCCACATTATCCCCAATGCCATTAAAACTCGTTTCAAACTCATTTTCCACCTGCATGTTGTACCCCTGAAGCTTTTTACAAAACCTAATGCAACCCACTTGTTCAAAAGAAACCCTTATTGTTGGATTTGCATTCACTAGCGTTAGACCTTGAGGCTCAAGTCTAACAATATCACCATTGTTTGTGTTCCTCCTCTTACCTTCTAGAGCTTCCATGATGATGGTATGTGTCATTTTTCTTGTGGAAATGGAAAAGAAAGATTGTGCGCAAGGTAAAATGAAACACTTGTAGATGCACAACGAATGAGAAAAATTAGGTTTGATGTAGCAAGGGATATGTGTTTTAAGGAGAAGCTTGAGTTTTTTGTTCATAAGAAAGGTTTTCCTTTCAAAATTCAACCAAGAAACTTAAACAACAGTTGGAGGGTGCAAGAGTGAGGTAGGTGATGATGCACAACACTGTAAGTAACTTCCCCTGCAGCCCAGGTGCAACAAGATTGGATGGGAGATTTGCAGATTTGCAAAGAAGTAGAGAGGTATCCATGGGTTTTTGTTACAAGGAAGATGAAAAATTTGAATGCAAAAACCAAATTAAGTCACCACTCATACCTATAATATTGTGTTGTACTTCAAAACCCAATTGCACAACATTAGGAAGTTGTGCAACAACTTGTGTAATGCTCTAATTTGAATGATGATGCTACATGCCTCTAACAGATTTGAGCTCACGAGATTTTATGAACCATGACAAGACTGAGTTTAAATGATTTGGACTGAATTCATGATATTTCATTATGACTCTTTGGTGACATGAAAACCCCTATATTTTGACAACAGGACCACATGATTCATGACTCAAACTTTATTTTATGACCTTATCTAAACAATTTTATTAATCACAAACCCATTTACTCATGACCTAAGAGAAAAATGCCATTGTCTTTTGAGACCAAGGCATGAATTTTCCCTATCATATATTTTTAATTCAAACCCTAACAACCTATTTATAGGACACTAACATTGGCTCCAATGAGGATGGAATCCTCCCTGTGAGGTGCCAAAGAACAAGAAGACTAGTAGCCTAATCCATTGGGACCTTTATTGACTGACTAAACTTGACTCAAAACTGACTTGACTTTATACATATGATCATAAGAGCACTCTTGGTAATATCCAGGAAATCTTAGGGCCTTCTCTTCGGGCTTCAAATTCTATTGAGTACTACCCAAATCTGCAATACTAAAGAAATGGATATTTACAATGAAGTGGAAAATCAAATTGCTTTAAGTAGAATAATATTTGAGAAACCCGCCATTGATAGGTCCTCCACTGATCTATTCTCCATTAATCTCTTGTAACAAAAATGCATTGCTCCCATGATATTTTACAACCTTGTATGGCCCCTTCCATATATTTTCAAATTTAACATGTTTTCCCTTGTCTTCATTCCTTGCATCCCATTTTAACACCAAATCATCAATCTGAAAATCATCATCCTTTGTTCTTCTTTCAAACACCTTCTTCATTTTGTCTTGGTATAATTCATCATTCTTGAAGACCTCTTCTCTCATTTGATGGACATGAACTGGTTGACTTATACTCCTCTGAGTGTTATTAGGATCAACATCTACCTCTTGCAATATATTCATGATTGGCAGCCCAAGTGAAGTGGGAAAAACTACCTCTGCACCATAAACAAGTTGGAATGGGGATGTGCCAATAGACTTCTTTGTACTTACCCTGTCTGCCCAAAGTGCAAAAATTATCTTCTTGTGCCAAGATTTCTTATCCTCTTGTACTAACTTTTTGATGATCCTCATCAAACTCTTGTTAGATGATTCGACCAAACCATTACCTTTTGGGTAGTAGGTTGTTGAGTGGCTAAGTGTGATACCATAATCATTGCATAATTTAGCTATTTATTTAGACTTAAAAGCGACAACATTATCAGTTATAATCCTCCTCGGACAACCAAACCTTGAGAGTATATTACTTTCCAAAAACTGAATGATGACTGACTCAGTTGCTTGTCGAGTAGGTACAACTTCTATCCACTTTGTAAAATAGGTTGTGGCTGTTAAAATCCATCTATGCTGAGTTGAAGATGAAGGATGCACTTATCCTATAAAATCAATGCCCCATTGCTGAAAAGGTGCTTCCATAAAAATGAGTTTCAATGGAAAAGGAAAAAACTTTCTTTTCCCTTCAAAAATATGACACACATGTCAATTGGAAACATGTTTATACACATCAACAAATATAGTAGGCCAGTAAAAACCTGATCTTATAATTTTATTAACCATTGCTTTCCAATAATAATGACCTCCACAATCACCCTTATGGAATTCCTTCATGGTTTGTTGAGCTTCATCCTCTAGAAGACATTTCAATAACAATCCACTAGGGTCTTTCCAATAGAGGGAACCATTAAGTACACAAAACTTTGTTGCCTTTTGTTTTAAAAATATGGCTTTGGTTTTGGTCAATTCAGGAGGGGCCTGCAAATTTTGTAAAACAAAGATAATGTCACTGTACCAAGGTGAGTCCAAGAATTTTTGACTTACCTAATGAGGGACTTATTCTTCTACATCCTTTGAAAGATAAGCAATAAAATTTACTCCCAATAACTCAAAATTTGATTGTGTCATCATTTGAGCGAGACCTTATCCTTTGATTAGTTTTGTAGGTTTAATATGTTGGACATATTGTCATTGATTTCAACAACCGATGTCATTATTGTATAATAATGAGTTGGTATGAACAAAATGCAAAAAAAGTTATTAAAAGAGCTCAGAAGAAATAGAAATGAAACAAATCAGAATCTTGGAAGAGATAACGCACATGAAGCTCAGAAGAGATGACGCATAGGATCCGTTCACTATCATTTCGGGACAGTCGAGGACTGTCAAATTGAGTGAAATTCATAGGAATTAGATCTTAACAGACAGATATGAAGATGGATATTCCAGAGGTTTTCCCAGCCATTAGATCAAGATTTGATCTGGAATAGAAAAGGGGAACAATTAGATCAACAAGAAGTCAACTACGAAGCTGACTACTCTGGAGAAAAGAAGCCTTGAATAGGTAAGATCACTCGAACGCCGAAGTCTTTAAGTGGACATTATTCATCCGATCCAAGGAACACTTTGGGTAATATATCGACCGTTGGATCGAGTAAAGTGGAAGGATAGGATAACCAAATACCAAGGCCAAAACCATGGAGTCATGAACTCCCGACAACCATCAGATTTGGAGAATACATGATGACCATTGGATCAGGATAGTGCTCAACTTCGACGCTGACCACTTCGGCGAGAATAGGTTGAGAACATGTAAATTCACCCGAAGGCTGAATTTATGAAGTCACGAAGTGAAGACACGTAGCACACACATCAAGGGACCACATCAGCAAGTATACATGGAAAAATCAAATGGTGACAAGTGTTAAGGTGCTATTAGCATTTCAGGTATGCATAAGTCACTAATCTAAGTGACATGTGGAAATCACTCAGTCAGTGCCACGTCAATAAGTGATGTCAGGAGCTACGTCACTTAGGGAGTATGTACTTTTAAAGTTTTCACCACCAGAAAATGGTCAGAGTCCCGAAGTTCTGAAATGAATGAGAACCGTTCATCTCAACTCTTGATTAAGTCATAATCGCTAATTGTGATTGAAGCCTCTAGATAAGTAAGGATTGTCCGTTCACAAAAGATTAAATATGGAACGTTAGATCTATTAGTGAAATCCGTATACACACTTCGGTGAAATCTGCTTCGGGAGATTTGAAAGGTTGCAAAGTCCTGAAGTCCCGAAGGATGAAGTATCGAAGAACACGGTCCCAACAATGGACATATGGGGGCTAAAAATAAAAGGGCGAAAGAAGAGGCAACACTTAAATTAATAAGCCTGTGGTTCTGTGCCTGTGGTCACATGTAAATGGCTTGAAGGAAGTGCCTCTATAGAACTCAATTTCTGCAATATTTGTAGAGACATGGAATCGAGTTAAAAAGAAATCGATCCATAGCTATGATCGATTTATGAAAAACACTCTCACTAAGTTAAAATAATTAACAATAATGTTTGAAAATAATAATGATTATTTTTAATGTTAAGATGAAGAGACGTGATGGTCCAAACAAAGGGACACAATGTTTCATAGCTCACACCAGTTGGAAGAGTATATAAACGAGAAAGAGTGGTGAAAATAAGGCGTCTCTGTAGTCCGGATAAGAAGATCAAAATAGAAGAAAAGTCCAAGAAGAAGCAATGATAGTTCTTATGAAGTGAGGGTGGAAGGGAGGAGCATGAAAGGAGTCATATCCTTACTAAGAAAATCCTAAAGACGAGGGAGTTGGTGCTTCCTATGGTTGGTTCCCTAAATACGATTGAGTTGGTTCTTCCTAGGGTTGGTTCCTTGAAGAAGGGGATTTTTGTCTCCTAGAGTTGGTGCTCTAAAAAGGATTGATGTCCTTCACTACTCTTTATAAAACCTTGTAATTTCCGTTAATATATTTATATAATTGATTTTGCATACAATTTATTGTTGATTTATTGTGGTAATCAACAAAATATAAAAAATAATTGCTAATTGTTAAAAATGGGTAATACTGATTCACCCCCCCTCTCAGTATTCCAACATAATCTCCAAGTCATATTCCAACAGGGATGCAATCCATTTACCTCTTTTTCCCTCAGGATCACGTTGAATCAAAATTTCCTTTACAACACTGTTAGGAACATATGCAAGAACATGAGAGTGTAAAATATACATTTTGAAATCTTTCAAAGCCTTTACTAAGGCATAGCCCTACTTCTCCATAATATTGTACTTAAGAGTGGAATCTCTCAAATACCTATTGAAAAAAGCAATAGGCTCTTCCTAATTATGATTGTTTTTCTACATTAGTACCCTTTCTATAATGTGCTCTGACGCAAAGGAAAAAATAATAAAATCCCTTAAAAAATATGGGCTAACCAAAACAAGAGCTTTGGTCAGAGATACTTTTACGTACTTAAAAGAATGTTTTTCATCTGTTGTCCATCTTATTTCATAGCATTTCCTCAACATATTTGTGATATGCTTTATTATTTCAGCTATATTAGGAATAAACCTTCTTAAGAAAATTATCCTACCCAAAAAGGACTTCACCTCTTTTTTGCTTCTTGGAGAACTGATTTTTTGTATTACAACCACTCTATTGGGGTCAATTCTAATACCATCCCTTGAAATTATGTGTTCCAACAATTTCCCTTCCTTCACAACAAAATTTGACTTCTTTGGGTTGAGAGAAATCCCAAAATTTCTGCACTTTTCAAAAAATTGCTTCAAATGATGCAAATGTTCACTTTCAGAGTTTGAATACACAGTTATATCATATAACTAAATGACAATGAACTTATATTTCTCCTCATCAAACACCATATCCATAGCCCTATGGAAATTTTCCCTTGCATTCATGAGTCCGAAGGGCATTTTAGCATACATGAAGGTGCACCATGGGGTTGTAAATGATTTCTTCTCTTGGTCATTTGGGTGCACCATGATTTGGTTATATCTAGAGAATCCATCCAACATTGACATTCTTTGGGAGCCTACAATATTTTGAAATATGTGATCCATTTTCGGCAAGGGGTAATTGTCCTTAAAAGAAACTCCGTTTAAATTCCTAAAATCTATACAAATCCTTATTTCTCCCTTTTTCTTTCTGACAGGAAAAATATTAGGTAGCCACTTGGAGAACCTTAAAGAAACAATTATTTTAGCATCAAACAATTTCCTTAACTCCTTCTCAATGGGTGGTAACAAGAGTGGATTGATTCTTCTCAATTTTGTATGAAAGGTTTCTGATCTTATATAATTGGTATTGTGTGAAGAATGATGTAGTTTTATTTTTATTTTTGCATAATTATATTTCCTCAGGTGGTCACATGTTAGAATAATGTTGATGTTCTCTTTTAACCATAGACAATGATACACCATTTCCACCCAACTATAGGCATAAATCCACCCCTAACACCTTAACCTTTGACAAAAAGAATGATTCCAGGAAGCCACACCATAACCAACATATAACCAAGAGAGTGCACCTTCTCCAAGGGTAGTGCACAAGAAAAAGTACCAAAAAGACTAAACAAGAGAAAATTGTACAATTGCAACCACTCCTCCTCCTCCTCCTCCTCCTCCACACTTGTTCATTTTTTATGGGTGACTGTGTGTGTGTGTGTTAGTGAAACATTGAGCCAAGACGTCCTCTATTTATAGTGGTTATGTTACCTTTCTAGGATGACTTGTCTTCCTGGAGCATAATATCTTAATATTATATATTCTGCTGAGCCGACATGTCTTCTAGGGTTTTCACACATCTGTTTAGGGTTCCTCTTACTTCCGAAATATTCTATTATGGTCAAAGGTTACATATGGGGGTTAATACCTTCTGTAACTACCATAATATCAACACTCCCTCTTAGGTAAAGAGGTATTAATGGTCTCAAACACATCCATCAATCTTCACATGGCATGTGCAAGACTCTCATAGACTTGTAGACCATTCTTTTATCACTTCGTAAATTAATTTTGGATAAGGAAAGACAATCACAAAGGTAACCACATACCAACTTGAGGATGGAAGCTATCCCTTCCAACCCAGAGAGGGATCTCTCTCTTCAAATCAATCACTGAAAGGATTGATTTGGTATTTCGTCTAAAGGCTGGATATCTAAGGTAAGATTGAATTCATAGAGTTGGTGGCAATATGGACAAAAAGTCCATCGGGAAATGGAGTCACTAAAGGGTCAGAAATCAATGAAGGTTTACTGGACACTTGGTGAATTGAAAGGTGACTGATTAGAGGAAATATATAAATCACTCCTTTAGGACAATTAGATATCGTTGTAGACAGAATATTACAGAGAAAACAAATAACTCCTTAGGGCATCTATCAAGGATGAATCCCAAGGTGATTACAGTAGAAAGACAACTGAAATTATATGCAACAATGCATCAGATGCAGATGAATTATGATACGTATAGTTAACATTAACATAAATAAGAAGATATATCACATAAATGCATTTAGACTAGAAGACTAGAACTATATAATCACATGCATAAAACATCACAATCACATGTATCTCTGGAGTCAAATATCAGGGACTTCTGATCTAACAAATTTCATTAATATCAAAGAGAGTTACAAAATGTATTCAACAATATTTTTCTTACACACTTGCCAACCCCAAGCTCAAATAGCTTCATAAAATATATACAAAAATATGTTCCTATCCTTCCAAAATTCGAATTCAACTACCATCTTATGATAATGCTACAATTACAATATATTTGGCTACAAAATATGAACAAACTGCTAATAAGGAGTCAAAATTGACTCATTAATTTCACATAGCAACCTCATAAAAAAAATTCCTTAAGTCCCTAATATGATTCTCTCAACCCTCTCATTCAATGTGCAAACGCTGGGACACCTTGCTGATTCATTCAAACTGATTTGGAGGCGTTCTGGAAACTATGTCACAGTTGTGCAACATGCCTGCTGTGAAACAACAACCTACAGTAGAAACACAACGACATTGCGCAACAACAAGCTATAGTAGGAACACAACGACATTGTGCAACAACAACCTACAGTAGAAACACAACAACATTATGCAACAACTTCTCTTTTTTCACTTTGCTTGTTTTTTTTGACCTGGGATGATTTATGATGATGGTTGATGGTAATAATAACTTCATAATCATGAAAGGGTTCCCTAGAACCCCTTCCCTGCTTCAAGAAAATCATTTGCCTCTCAAATAAAACATTGATATATGTAAAACTATCATGAACGAGCTCACTTTACCTTATGACTGATAAACTCCTTATGTTGATGCATTCAATGTCCATCTCATTATCACTTTGAGATTCCCACTCAAAACTTGACAGAGAACTTCATTCTGCTACTTGAAATTGGACCGTTATAGTTGTGCAGTGTGCCTGTTGCGCAACTGTAAATGTTTCATTTCAAGATCAAAACGAAGACTCCAATGCATGGTAGGGAAACAACATGATGATGTATAATGATCCATTAAAAACAATCATTGTGAACAAGAATTCCATTTTCAAATATTTAGGGAATTTTGATAAATAGGGTTAGGGTTTTTCTGGTTCTCATTGAAAAAAGGAAAAAATGATGGATCCAACTCCAGGGACTCAAATTTCTACTACTTTAGCAAGAAAATCAAGATCTCCCTTCCCCCTCTTGTCTGTCTCCAACTGTTGCAAGTTTATTTGAGTGTTCTATTATCTTTTCACAAAGTCATATTTTGTTGATATATGTTCGTCAACTATTTATTTAGAGTCAGATTTCTTTTTACCATGAATATAACGTTGTCTATTGCAGGCTCACAATCATCTAGGAGTTCTATACATTTCATATTTTCTCTTATATTCTCCTCCCTTTGTTGTATTATCATATCTTGTGCTTCCCTCAACTATTTTATTAATATTTTTAAAGTATGTCGACCCTCATCACAAGTAGTGCTCTTATTTTATGTTTCTATTGGATAGCTCTTTGTTGGAGGTTCTTCCTGAGATTTGAACTTTCTGGCTGATGATTTGGTCAAAGGAACACTAGGCTTAGGTATTTCTTTCACCTCTAGACTTTTCTCCAATGCCTTCTCTTTACCCTTTTTTTTGGATCTTGTTGGAGTTACATGCACTAATGTTTCACCTGTCACTAAGATATCTTTCTTGGAGGCCCGCTCCATGGATTTTTTCTTCATTTCCTTGTTTTCATGTTGCAACTGTACTATGACAAAATGGGATTTCTTTAATTGTTCTTGCAACTCAATGATAAGGTTTTCTTTGTCATTAGGGAAGTTTGTTTCTATGAAATCCTTTGTATCTTCATTAGGTGCTTTTGACGTGTGTACGGAAGGAATTCTTTTAGCCATTGACCTAGTAATTGGTTTTCTAGGAGTTGTGACCTCTTTTGGGGAAAATCAGAGCTTTCCCCCCTTCTTTTTAGCTTGTCGTCTTACTACATGTTCCTTAGTTTTATTTTCCCTCTTTTTGATAGAACTCTCCGGGACAAATGTGTTGGTATTTTCTACATATGAAGGTGTATCTCTCATGCTCCGAGGGCTACTAAAAGAATCAATTGCTATCTGTGATGATGATACAAAAGCTTCCCAATCATGATTCCTCTTTCTAATCTCTTCTAACACAAAAAATTTTATCAATGAAAAATGGAAGAGGATAGGTTCTCCTTGATGTTTCCTTAATTGTACTTTGTCATCCATCCTCCCTAGGCTTTTGAAAAGGTAATAGGGTAGATTCAAGGGTTTCCTACTAGTGAAGTGAATTAAGAGCCTGATATGATATTGGAAAACCCTAGTGAATCTCCCTTCACTTATAAAAAACCTTTGAAATACCCTCAACAAATTACTATGATTCTCTAGTAGAATTTCTCTGGGTATGGTGGCTCCAAAATCAGTGTTTCTAAATTCAAGCTTTAAAAAATCATGATAGCAGGCTAGATCCAATTGCATACCTTTGAACCATTGCTCTCCACGAGCAAGTATCTCTGTTTCAGCATCGATAGTGTCATCAGAGACCTGAAATTGCATGTTTCCCACATTATCCCAAATGCCATTAAAATTTGTTTCAAACTCCTTTTCCACCTACATGTTGTACCCTTGAAGCTTTTCACAAAACCTGATGCAACCCACTTGTTCAAAAGAAACCCTGATTGTTGGATATGCATTCACTAGTGTTAGACCTTGAGGCTCAAATCTAACAATATCGACACCGTTTGTGTTCCTCCTCTTACCTTCTAGAGTTTCCATGATGATGGTATGTGTCATTTTCCTTGTGGAAATGGAAAAGAAAGATTGCGCGCAAGGTAAAATGAAACACTTGTAGATGCATAATGGATGAGAAAAATTAGGTTTGATGTAGCAAGGGATATGTGTTTTAAGGTGAAACTTGAGTTTTTTTCTCATAAGAAAGGTTTTTCCTTTCAAAATTCAACCAAGAACCTGAAACAACAGTTGGAGGGTGCAAGAGTAATATAGGTGATGATGCACAACATTTTGAGTAATGTCCCCTGCAACCCGGGCACACCAAGATTGTATGGGAGATTTGTAGAGAAGCAGAGAAGGAGGTATCCAAGAGGCTTATTTACATGGAAGATGAAAAATTGAATGCAAAAACCAAATTAAGTCGCCACTCATACCTATCACATCGTGTTGTACTTCAAAACCCAATTTCACAACATTAGGAAGTTGTGCAACAACTTGTGCAATGCTCTAATTTGCTTGATGATGCCACGTGCCTCCAACGGACTTGAGCTCATGAGATTTTTTGAACCATGACAAGAATGATTCTAACTGATTTGGATTGACCTCATGATATTTCATTATGACTCTTTGTTGACATGACAACCCCTATATTTTGACATCAATACCACATGATTCATGACTCAAACTTTATTTTATGTCCTTATCTAATTAAATTTATTAATTACAAACCCATTGACTCGTGACCTTAGCAAAAAATTCCATGGTCTTTATGAGACCAAGGCATGAATTTACCCTATCATACATTTTTAATTCAAACCCTAACAACCTATTTATAGGACACTAAAACTGGCTCCAATGAGGACAAAATCCTCCCTGTGAGGTGCCAAAGAACAATAAGACTAGTAGCCTAATCCATTGGGCCCTTTATTGACTAACTAAACTTGACTCAAAACTGACTTGAATTTATACATATGATCATAAGAACACACTTGGTAACACCCAGGAAATCTTAGGGCCTTCTCTTCAGGCTTCAAATTCTGTTGAGTGCTACCCAAACCTGCAATACTAAAGAAGTGGATATTTACAATGAAGTGGAAAATCAAATTGCTTTAAGTAGAATAATGTTTGAGAAACCTTCCATTGACATGTCCTCCATTGATGTATTCTCCATTAATCTCTTGTAACAAAAATACATTTCTCCCATGATATGTTGCAACCTTGTATGTCCCCTTCCATAGATTTTCAAATTTAGCATGTTTTCCCTTGTCTTCATTCCTTGCATCCCATTTTAACACCAAATCATCAATCTGAAAATCATCAGCCTTTGTCATTGTGTCAAACACCTTCTTCATTTTGTCTTGGTATAATTGAGAATTCTTGAATACCTCTTCTCTTATCTGATGGACATGAACTAATTGACTTATACTCCTCTGAGTGTTATTAGGTTCAAAATCTACCTCTTGCAATAGCTTCATGATTGGCAGCCCAAGTGAAGTGGGAAAAACTACCTCTGCACCATAAACAAGATGGAATGTAGATGTGCCAATAGACTTATTTGTACTTACCTTGTCTGCCCAAAGTGCAAAAATCAGTTTCTTGTGCCAAGATGTTTTATTCTCCTATAGTAACTTTTTGATGATCCTGATAAAATTCTTGTTAGATGATTCAGCCAAACCATTACCTTGTGGGTAGTAGGTTGCTGAGTGTCTAAGTGTGATACCATAATCATTGCAAAAGTTGACTAATTTTTTAGACTTAAAAGAAACAACATTATCAGTAATAATCCTCCTCGGACAACCAAACCTTGAGAGTATATTACTTTCCAAAATTTGAATGATGACTGACTCAGTTGCTTGTTGAGTAGGTAAAACTTCTATCTACTTTGTAAAATAGTCTATGACTGTTAAAATCCATCTATATTGAGCTGAAGATGAAGGATGCACTTCTCCTATAAAATCCAAGCCCCATTGTTGAAAAGGAGCTTCTATAGAAATGGGTTTCAATGGGAAAGGAAACAACTTTCTTTTCCCTTCAAAAATATGACACTCATGTCAACTGAAAACCTATTTATACTCATCAACAAATATAGTAGGCCAGTAAAAACCTGATCTTAGAATTTTATTAACCGTTTCTTTCCAGTAATAATGACCTCCACAATCACCCTTATGGAATTCCTTCATGGTTTGTTGAGCTTCATCCTCTAGAAGACATTTCGATAAAACTCCACCAGGGCATTTCCAATAGATGGAACCATTAAGTACACAAAACTTTGTTTCCTTTTGTTTTAAAACTTTGTCTTTGGTTTTTTTCAATTCAGGAGGGGCTTGCAAATTTTGTAAAACAAAGATAATATCACTGTACCAAGGTGATTCCAATAATTTATGACTTACCTGAGGAGGGACTTCTTCTTCTACATCTTTTGAAAGATAAGTAATAAAATTTACTCCCAATAACTCAAAATTTGATTGTGTCATCATTTGAGCAAGACTTTATCCTTTGGTTATTTTTGTAGGTTTAATTTGTTGGACATATTGTCATTGATGTCAACAACCGATGTCATTACGTTATAATGATGAGTTGGTATGAACAAAATGCAGAAAAAAGTTATTAAAAGAGCTCATGAGAAATAGTGATGAAACAGATCAGAAGATCAGAAGAGATGACACACATGAAGCTCAGAAGAGATGACGCATAGGATCTGTTCATTATCATTTCGAGACAGTCCAGGACCATTAGATTGAGTGAAAGTTAGAGGAATTAGATATCAATAGACAGATCTGAAGCAGGAGCTTTCACAGGTTTTCCCAATCTTTAGATCAAGATTTGATATAAGTATTAGTCGTTGATCTAGAATAGAAAAGGGGAACCGTTAGATCAGTAAGAAATCAACTACGACACTGAATACTTCGGAGAAAAGAAGCCCAGAATGGGTAAGATCACCCAAAGGCCAAAGTCTCGAAGTGAACATGAGTCGTCCGATCCAAGGAACACTTTGGGTAATATATCGACCTTTGGATCGAGTAAAGTGGAAGGATAAGATAAGAAAATACCAAGGCCAAAGCCCCAGAGTCACGAACTCCCCACAACCATCAGATATGGAGAATACATGGTGACCATTGGATCAGGATAGTGGTCAACTTTGACACTGACTACTTCATCAAGAATGTGTTCAAAACATGTAAATTCACCTGAAGGCTGAAGTTCCGAAGTCACGAGGTGAAGAAATGTAGCACACACATCAAGAGACCACGTTAGCAAGGATACGTGGCACAATCAAATGGTGACAAGTGTCAAGGTGCTATTAGCATTTCAGGTATGTGTAAGTCATGAATCTAAGTGACATGTGGAAGCCACTCAGTCAGTGCCACATCAACAAGTGATGTCAGCAACTACATCACTCCCGGAGTATGTACTTCGAGAGTTTTCACCACTAGAAAACTCTTGGAGTCTCGAAGTTCTAAAATGAATGAGAATCGTTCATCTCAACTCTTGATTAAGTCTTAATCATCGATTGTGATTGAATCCTCTAGATAAGAAAGGATCGTCCATTCATGGAAGATTAAATATGGAACATCTGATCTGCTAGTGAAATCCATATATGGACTTCGGTGAAATATGCTTTAGCATATTTGAAAGGTTGCAAAGGCCTGAAGTCCCAAAGGACGAAGTATCGAAGAACACAGTCCCAACACTGGACATATGGGGGCTAAAAATAAAAGGGTGAAAGAAGAGGCAACACTTAAATTAATAAGCCCATGGTTCTGGGCCTCTGGTCACATGTAAATGATTTGAAGGAAGCGCCTCTACAGAACTTGATTTCTGCAATATTTGCAGAGACATGGAATCAAGTTAAAAAGAAATCGATCCATACCTGTGATCGATTTACGAAAAGCACTCTCACTAAATTAAAATAATTAACAATAATGTTTGAATAATAATAATGATTATTGTTAATGTTAAAATGAAGTGGTGCAATGGTACAAACAAAGGGACGTAATGTTTCATAGCTCACAACGGTTGGAAGAATATATAAAAGAGAAAGAATGGTGAAAAGAAGGCATCTCTGTAGTTCGGATAAGAAGATCAAAATAGAATCAAATTCCAAGAAGAAGAATTGATATTTCTTATGAAGTGAGCATGGAAGGGAAGAGCATGAAAGGATTCATATCCTTACTAAGAAAATCCTAAAGATGAGGGAGTTGGTGCTTCCTAGGGTTGGTTCCCTAAAGACGAGGGAGTTGGTGCTTACTAGGGTTGGTTCTATGAAGAAGGGGATTTGCGTCTCCTAGAGTTGGTGCTCTAAAAAGGATTGGTGTCCTTCACTATTCTTTATAAAACCTTGTAATTTATGTTAATATATTTATATAATTGATTTTTCATACAATTTATTGTTGATTTATTGTGGTAATCAATAAAATATAAAATGTAACTGCTAATTCTTAAAAAGGGGTAATACTGATTCACCCCCCCCTCTCAGTATTCCAACATAATTTCCATGTCACATTCCAACAGGGCTGCAATCCACTTACCTCGTTTTCCCTCAGGATCAGGTTGAGTCAAAATTTCCTTTACAACACTGTTAGGAACATATGCAAGAACATGAGAGTGTAAAATATACATTTTTCACTCTTTCAAAGAATTTACTAAGGCATATCCCTACTTCTCCATAATATTGTACTTAAGAGTGGAATCTCTCAAATACCTATTGAAAAAAGAAATAGGCTCTTCCTAATTCTGATTGTTTTTCTACATTAGTACCCTTTCTATAGTGTGCTCTGACGCAAAGGAAAAAATAATAAAATGCCTTAAAATATCTAGGCTAACCAAAACAAGAGCTTTGGTTAGAGATACTTTTTCCTACTAAAAATAATGATTTGCATCAGTTGTCCATCTTATTTCATTGCATTTCCTAAACATATTTGTGATATGCTTTATTATTTCAACCAGATTAGGAATAAACCTTCTTAAAAAATTTATCCTACCCAAAAAGGACTACACCTCTTTTTTTCTCCTTGGAGAACTAATTTTCTGTATTACAACCACTCTATTGGGGTCAATTATGATACCATCCCTTGAAATTATGTGTCCCAACATTTTTCCTTCCTTCACAACAAAATTTTACTTCTTTGGGTTGAGAGAAATCCCAAACTTTCTGTACTTTTCAAAAAATTGCTTCAAATGATGCAAATGTTCACTGTCAAAGTTTGAATACACAATTATATCATCTAACTAAATGACAATGAACTTATATTTCTCCTCAACAAACACTATGTCCATATCCCTATGGAAGTTTTCCCCTGCATTCATGAGTCTGAAGGGCATTTTAGCATACATGAAGGTGCCCCATGGGGTTGTAAATGATTTATTCTCTTGATCATCTGGGTGCACCATGATCTGGTTATATCTAGAGAACCCATCCAACATTGACATTCTTTGGGAGCCTACAATATTTTGCAATATGTGATCCATTTTTGGCAAGGGGTAATTGTCCTTAAAAGAAACTCTGTTTAAATTCCTAAAATCTATACAAAGCCTCATTTCTCCATTTTTCTTTCTGATAGACAAAATATTAGCTAGCCACTTGGAGAACCTCAAAGAAACAATTATTTTAGCATCAAACAATTTCCTTACCTCCTTCTTAATGAGTCGAAGCAAGAGTGGATCGATTCTTCTCAATTTGGTATGAAAGGTTTCTGATCTTACTTAATTGGTATTGTGTGATGAATGATGCTCTTATCATATACTTTCAAATCTTCATAACTCTAGTCAAACACATCATAAAAACGCCTCATCAATTCAATATATTCCTTTCTTTTTTAAGAGGTCAGGGACTTAGACAAATTTACACATTTAGGTTCTTTATTAGTCCCTATATTAAATCCATCAACCTCAGATTCATTTGGAATTACCCTGGGAGTTTTAGCCACATGATTGTCATCAAACAATTTTTCAAGAGGTACAAAACCTTTGGGAATTGTATTGTTATTCAATTGAATAATATCTTTGCATGCTATCTGATTGGCATACCCATCTGAAACTGAAACAACATATGCATCTTCATCTTTATCATAAAAATTCTCCTCTTCAATTTGGACATTTTCATACTCTTCTTCCATCTGTAGAAATCTAATAATTTGCTTGTCATTTTCAAATACTTGCCAGTATTTGACATTATTTGGAATGGTTGGCCTGTGCTTGACCTCAATTTCATATTTATTGTTGGGATGAATTGGAATCTTGAAAGCACTTGTTGTTTGTTGAAATATTGTAACTGCAAAGAGTATTCTATTTATTATTGAGTTATTGTTCATTAGATCAATCCCCTTTTGTGGATTGATCATGCCAGGCATTGTAATTGACCAAATCCCCTCTTTGTGGATTGGTCAAACCCTAAATATATTATGAAAATTGAGAAGTTGGCCCCTAGGCTAATTAAAGTGGTTTTAACCATTAAGAAGACAAGTCGACCCTACCCAGTGAAGAGACACATTTTCAGCACCTGCCATTTTATATAAATAAAGGAATCCAATGCCTCATTTGATCACTCACTCAACTCACTCAGCTAGTGCACAAGTTTGAAGGAAGCCGCAGTTGCCAGTTGCCAGAAGAAGGAAGAGAGAGGCACATTTCTCAGTGGAGGATGTTCTCTAGTGTTTGGTTTATTGTCTTGGAATTGTATTGGCTATCTATATTAAGAAAGTTTTTGTTGGGTTTTCTCACCCATGAGGGTTTCCAAGGATAAATGTTGTGTATCTTGTGATT
>ML843504.1:13160-38560 GCA_009831015.1 Picea engelmannii
TTTGACATATCCAGTTATCTAACTTTTCAGCGTTAACTTCTCCATTATAAAGTGGCAACTCAAATTTTATATCAAGCTTTAATGAAGGAATTTGTGAAGGAGTTTTACCATGCCCATGGGGAAGATGTTTCGAACTTGAAGAATAAGAAGAAGATGAGGATGATGGAGGAGGAGAGGGTGGTGGAGAAGCACCATTCCCTCCATCTCTGCCTGGAGTCTTGTCACCACCGCCTCCCTTATGCATTGAAGGGTTAGAACCTTCACCCTGTGACATCACGGTTCGTTCCAATATGGCTTTCATCATATCTCTCATCTGCATGAGAGTCTGCCTGAAGTCTGCTTCTTCATCTGGAAAACATTCATGATCTTCTACATCTGCCATGCTTGGTGAATGTCTCTCTACAACTCGCGGTGAATGAAACTGCTTCCTCCTCGTTGGATAAGAACTTGGCTCCACAAGTTGACCTTCTCCTCGTGTGAGTTTCAACCTTGTGAGCATTAGAAACAAAACTTGCAAACAATCAAGTCTTCAAAACCAGTGCTCTAATACCAACTTGATCTAAAAATGAAGAAGACTTGAAACTTGAATAATAATTGCAAGTGAAATGTTTATGTATTTAAAGCAACCAGATCAATTTGCAACACATAATTAAAGATTACTTATGTAGAAAATACACATAGACAGTAGCATAAATAATTGAACATCAGACATAAACACAACAACTTGATAAAGGAGTTCACCCCACTCCGGGCTACATCTCCTCGTCCAACTTCCAATGGATCATTATTATTAAATTGCTCAATGTGCTCAAAAACATGCCTTACAGTGCTCAAAATGACAAACTGACTGCTCCAATGGCTCCGCAGCGTCCCAAAACCCCTGTCTGGGCTCTTTTGGCACCTGAAACGGTCGAAAAATGAAGAAGATGGCCTCCTTGAAGTCTCCCTCTTCCACTTGTTGTCTCTGGTTCTACAAAATGTACCCTTGTGCTTCAAACCTAGCACACACTCTCTTTAAAGAGGAAAAGCCAAGTCCCGTACGCAACCGCGCACCAGTACAAACCATAGAATGGTTAGGGCGCCTCCAGCCCCTAACCGCCTCAGCATTTGGTCATATGACCCATGCGCCCTTGGGCTCGGTGAAAAAGTGGTTAGTCGTTGGGCAACCACCCACGCGGTTAAACCATCAGTCAAAACGGAATACATACGCGCGTTAACCAAAGGTTAAAGTGTTACAAACCCCACGCTCATTTAAATTACACATAACAAATACATTGCAATGAAATGTATTACAATGCAATATATTTATAAATGGAACGCGCGCGCCAAAATACTTGAGCCATTACATATGGTCGTATGAATATATAATGTGTCCACGGGTCGGGGCTTGGCCCCGGCCCGACCCCCCTTTCCCTTTCAACAAAACTTTGGCTTTAAATAAATATTTGAAAGTATAGTTAACAAGAATCGAAGGCAGGAATATGGGTTAGCGTATATGTGTCAAGGCTTTACAATGGGGAAGGTCCAGGGGTCGAACCCCATGAACTCCCCACATAATTTTATATAGCCAATGAACAAAATGAAGGGGACACATGGCGCCCATTGATTGGGCCACGTGTCCTCATATTATTCGCCACAACTGGACACGTGTCAACATCTGATACACCAACAATCATGCTATACAAATACGCCATGTCATCAACTACCATGTCATCATGATGGTACGACCCTCCATGTGGCCGTACGGACTGTACGGATAGGTATAGTCAGCATCCCAAATTTTTGCCTGTTTGGCTTGGCGGACAGATCGTAATATCTCCTCCATACGGACTCCGTTTGTGAAAGTAAATATACCTCCAGAATTAGGAAGACGAGATAGACGCAATGGCACTGTTTTCGTCGCATTCCGAGCACTTTGAAAATTGAGCAAAATTTGATCCCCTGATCAGATTCGCCTCTTGGAAAGACATTTTGATTACATAGAATATCAACACATTCCGAGAAGTCTTAATACATTGATAGACACTTTAGCTAATTATGTTTTAGACAGGCATTTAAATCACTTATAAAATCAAACACATTAAAATGTACACAATTTTAAAGTAAGCCGGTAGAACCCATGTATATATATAACGATCAAAGTTTGTTTTTACAAAATGTGTCCGAAGACCAAAATATCAAAAAATGAAGCTCTTGGCTTCTACAAAGTGACATCACTAATGATGTTCACGATAGCATGCTAAGGTCCTGGCTACTCTGCGGAGCAAATGACCCATAGAGGCAGAGACTCCCACGGTGTGACGCTAATCGCATCGTGGGATCTCCTCCAGAGGCATCTCTGGAACATCGGCCATAAGACCCTCTAAGTTTTTCTCCACTGTAAGATAGTCCTCGACATACTGGGGAACTGGAACTGCTGCCTCTCCTCGACTCTGAACATGAGAACTACCAGCTGGTCTATATGCCCCAACATCTGTGTTATCAATGAGATTTTGGTGTTAGTCTTCGGATAAAACCATAAAACCAAAAACATTTAATATGATGAAAATACAAAAACATCTAAAAAGTTAAAAAGTTGGTGTACTTCTTACCAATATCTCCCCATTGTGCGTCTTTAGGAAGGGCAAGGTCAGGATCACCGCGAAATTCCAAGCCATCATACGCATAATCCTCTATCCTCAAAACTTGGCCTTGGAGCCAGTCGAAGAAGCGATCGTCATACCTGATGATAGGTCCTGTCACATGTCTAGCCATAAGTTGGCACCATCGTAACATCTGTGGATCCCTGGGACCCAGAAAGTGCCAATCAGCCTGAAGCCTATACACTGGGACCCTCTGACAGAAGAAAGACACTAACAGCGATCCGTAACCAAACTTCTTTAGATCTCCACGCTTGCTTTTGGTCAGTTGTTTCTTGAGATTGCGTAGCACTGCGTCAACTCAATTGAAGACCCGGGGCTCGACACACTCGAGGGAATATTGAAAATAGCTCTGCAGAGCCATATGCGGGGCAGCACTTCCTGCCATCCAAGCGATAGTGAAGAGAATGGTACGAAGAATTATATCAGTCACTCCCCAAATGGCCACTTTTCCTTTTTGTCTTTCAGCCTTTGGCACACAATACTCTCGGAAATACTCACTCATTTTCATACCACCTCTGCAGCTACCATTCAAACTGACATAAGAGCCTCATCTTGACAACCCAGTTAGGAAATAGATATCATCAATATCAATCGTCAATGTGTGGGCACCGACATTAAAGACCTGCTGATCCGGATCCCACATCTGGACTAAATGAATCGAACTTGGGCTCTCATGCCCGGTATGCGGAAATACTTTAGGAGACCGCAATCTCTTAAAGCGGCAATGGTTTGAGGGTGATTTTCGGCGGTCGCATTATCATCCTTGTGTTCTCTTTCTCTCCATTCGAGCACCATTGTGATAGTTATTAACCTGCATGGAAACCATGTGAAGATAGTTAATGATTTGAAACATGAGAAAAATTGGTTTAATTGGTTTAATATTTCAAAAAATTTTGGGCTCTGCGCTATTCGCAGGTGACTTATAGCCCACAGTGTGAACTCCTCGCACTGTAGCTCAAGCCCACCTGCGGGAATGAAGACTTCTCGCAGGCCCCGTATGGGCAGCCTGCCGGAATCCTCATTCACGCATAGGGTTTCAAAAACTCACTTAAAACATGAAATTTAGACATTAAAATTATGAAATTAAACCATGAAAAGCTAGAGAATTGAGAACTTACCAATCTGATCCAGACGGTTCGTGGAATGGTGCCCCGAAGCTCCCTAAAATCAACGGTGAAGATCGGAGGTAAAATGGAGGTTTTTTTCACTAAAATGGTAAATGGGTAAAACATATGGTAAAAATGAATAGTGAATTTGTTTTATTTTCTTTTTACCATATTAAAAGTGGGTTTTTTGTATTTATTCGCTATTTTACCCTATTTTCTAATACGAAAGTGAGTGAAATGACTTGCAGTTACCCAATGCAGATGCTTATGGATGAAATTTTTTTGCGATATGATGCGTTTTTGTTTGTTTCTTATGGTTTTGATATAAGACCTCAAGTGCCTTTTATCCGTTCTTGCACTTGCCAAAAACCTAGAACGTGATCGAGCATTGTTTTATCTCTTTTTTGGGCTCGCTGTGGTTACACGAAAAAGGAACCCCCCTGGAGTTAACTTTAAGCTCTTTTCACGACTCCCTAAATATGAAAAGATTGTCGAGTGATCTTGCTCTTTTCACACTCGTTAAAGTATTTGAAGTTACGCGTCCTTCGAGTGATAGTTTACCCCTTTTTCGGTCTCGTTGGACTATTGTATGAAAAAGGAACTGAGAGAGTTCTCTTTTGAGTGTTTTTCCAAACTCTATAATCCTGAAAAGCCTTCGAGTTTTCTATCTCTGGACTTGTTAAACAAACACTGATTGACCCATGATGGGACCGAACCACTCCTTCCTAGGGTTCATTAAAAATACTTCGAGGGACTCGTCCGAAGGATGAGCTTATATCAACAAGCATATGTGATCCTCTTCAAGCTTGCATAAAAATAAAGAGGTACTTGCCAGAAATGGTGGGGGAAAATTTGGGAAAGGGATATGTTTTGTTTTTTGTGTTAATTGGCAGTAAGTGTCGCTCGTGAACATGACACCCCCTATTCAACATTTGAAGTTGGTTTTGGAAATCCATTTGTCTCTAATTCGATTCAATAACAAGGTATTTCCATGTGTCGTCTTTGAGTCCATGCTGCCAAATCATTGGTCGTGTCGTCCATATGTTCAAGAGAAAGTCCAAACCTCTATTGAGTCAGCCATCTGCAGTTATACTGTCATTCCATGTCGGCCTTCCCTGTGTCCAAAGTCCAATTGTCTCATGCTCTGTTTCACTTATAAACTCTGTTGCTCATTTCGTGTCACTGATGTGGGATACGTCAAGGCCCTCTTGTGACGAGTCTTGTTCTGTCGACTTCAGTACATTATCCGAAATCAAGACTTAGAAATTATTCAGTACCTCGAAGCTTGCATGCCTCAATGGCAAGTTTCTCGCTTTCGATAGTGGGTTTACATTATTGACCCTTGATCGAGAGATTCTGTCGAGTGTTCGACATCAACTCATTTATTCACAGTCGATGGATTGTACTATCGTACCTTGGGAGTCATTGACATTAATGGTGATTTCCCTCGCACTTGTTAAAGGTATACATCAATGACCAGTAATCAAGTGGTGTCTACCATGTTCGACTTCGACACATGTAATCACATGGTCAGATTCGTACTTTGGATGATGAGATTAAAGACCCTGTATATTATCTTTGTGATCCAGGTTGCGATGGAGTATGCATGATTTGCGACACATATATCCACTGTGTATGATTTGTGGCTATGTCGTCTTGGCTGAAAATTTGTCGCACAGATCCACAGTGTATTCAGGTGGCTGTGCTATATAGTGATGGCATGGATCCACAGTGTATGATTGGTGGCCATGACCTTGGTTTATGATATCATCAATCTATGATCTGAGTATGGGAATGCCTACCTTGGAATTGATATATATGATATTCTGTTGATGCTTGGATGTTTGCAGGTCTCTGATTAGATGTGCTTTTGGTTCTTGACACACACATGCAGCTTACAAAGTCTATCAACTGTCACTGGTTCCGCTCTCAGAGTTTGGGGGGCATTCTGTTATCCACAAATTTGGTCATTGTGATAAGGTCACGATGATGTCATGATAATGGAAAATCAATCTCTTTACCAAGATTACTTTCCTGAGAAAAGTTACAATTGTCTTCTTCCAGAACTCACATTTTGAAACATGTTCACAAGCTACTTATATATTCACCTGCAGGAATGCATGTTTCCCGTAGGCTACCTTAAGCTGGGGTGCAAACTTCTCACATTGTACTCATGGTTAGGGTGCGAACATGCTCTTAAAAGGGAAAAAGATAAAGATCTCGAACCTTCTAGAAGGGAATCTTCTAGAAAGGTGAGTTGGATTTCGAGTGGTTATTCAAGTATTGTCATTCCAGATATCTTGGGATCATTCCCTATCCAAGTAACTAATATATCTCTTTCTATATATTGAGGAGATTTCTCATGGAAAGGGTTAAGTTAAGAAGTTCAGTTAACAGAAAGTTAGCAAGAGTTTGATTAGAGAATTATTGCAATATTGTATGGAGGACTGATGCTACAGTAGCAAGAGACAACATCAAGGTCATCATATGTGGTTGATTTTCTTCATGCATGAGCAAGTGTGTGTGTCAGAAATAGAAGCCATCGAAAGGAGACCTATGACATCAAGGCTCAGGTTGTATGTTTCACTTTCAATTAATGGAATACAGTAATATGTACCTTTCCCATAAAGATGATGTCACTTTATTACATAATTCCTTGATCATATGTATAGACTAGTCATTGAATATCTTAACTTGCCTTTACTTCGATTGGTTCGTTTTGTTGTGATCCGAACGGGACGAGAGCATTGAAAAGAAGATTGGAACAACAGAGATCTAAGGAAAGCGTTCATAAGGTATGTCTCTAACCCTTATCTCTCAATTCATTCAATAGGCTAGATCTAGGGAAAGTGTATTATTCTATCATGTTTTGTTCTAGATACCAGGTGGATCTAGGGAGATCAGTTTGTGTCCGCACTTACGGATTTATCCAATAACATGGATCCCAAAATTTCCCTTGGAGTTGTCCTCTTGATCCTCTCCATCTATGTTGTTGTTGGTGCTTCTACATCTTCTTCTTCTTCTTCCTTATTGTTATAGAAGCCTCTCCTCTATTCAGTTTCCCTTTAGTGATAGCTTCTGCTGACCTGAACATCAATCTTCTCATCTCCTCTATCACTCTGCCCAATTTCTCCAATAGTTGGCTCTCCTTATGCAGTATTCTCGGCTGCAACTCTTCTCCATACTTATCAATGAGAAGATATATTTGATATCCCATGTTGTCTTCATCTCCCCCTGTGACATTAAGTTTCCACTCTGCTGTAGACTTCGATTCTGCAGTCTCCTCACTAAGGTGTTTCTCAACTTCTTCCTTTTACATATTGGTTCCTGTCAGCTCCTCTGTCTGTACATCTCCAACTTCCTCCAGCTGTTCCCCTGGATGGTATGCTCCCCCATCTCATTCCAACTTAACTTGTTGGATGTGCTTTCTCTACACTATCCCCATTCTCTCTAGGGATTCTAGTTCTTCATACAAGTCAGCAAAGTCCATGCTGTCTGTTTCCTCTTCTACTACAGGCTCCAGTACTCTAGTCATCTCTTGTTCATCTTCCTAGTTAAAATTTTTGAGTCATTCCTCTGAATTCTCATCTCCTTCTATTGGGGTATACATCAATGTATGCTCCATGTTCTCCTCTTTGACAGTTTCTACTGGCTGTCTTTCTTCTTCTGCTGCATTTTCATCATGTGTCCTGGATTCTAATTCACTGCTTGGTAGGAATTCTTTGATCCCTCCAATGATCAAAATGCCCTTCTAACCTCCTTCCTAGATGGTGAAATTATTTAACTTCTCATCATCTTCATTCACATGGTTTTCAAACCCACATGAATCTTCATCTATCAACACTCCTTATTGGTATGAACTATCAACAGAGTTCATGAGACTCTCAGACACTCTCATTTCTTCCCCCTTTCGTACCTGGAAATTGTTGGGTATGTGTTATATTCTTTTCACAAGTAGTAGTGTTTGAGTGTATGCATCCGACGCGTAGGGGGGTGGAACCCATCATGTAGGTTTTCAGGGGCAGCGCCCTCAAAAAATATTTTTTTTGCGTCGAGAATGCATTTTTCGGGACCGTATTTTTGGGACCGCATTATATTTAGGTGATTTTTCGGCACATGGTTTCTTTGCCAATAGTTTTCTATTTCCTGTTAAGGAATTAGGGTTTTACACTAATCCAGGTCATTGGGTTAGGGTTTTGGATGTCGCTGGCTACTATATTTATTTTGTACTGTAAACATTGTAACATGATGAATACTATAGAATATGTTGTTTTTCCCGGTTTGGGTTTCCAAGGGAAAAATATCTATGTAATGTTTGTATTTGGCATTGTATCTTTTATGTTCCTTTACTTAATATCTATTTACAGTAGATCTTGTACAAGGTTAGAATTTAGAGAAATTTGGAGCTTCTTCTCTTCTGCCTACCTGGAAGCTTATGAAATCAACCGATCTCATCTCATTACCCACATGGAAATTTGAACTTTCATCACTGCTCCTCTGGTAGTATATGAGACCTTCATCTGATCTCTTTCCAGTCCCCACCTAGCAACTTGAAACTCCATTTCTTCCCCTCTGGAAGTTTGTGAAACACTCTAATAAACTCATATCACTACCCACTTGGAAATAGGAATTTCCATTGTTGTCCTCCTATCAGTCTATGAGATCCTCTGATTATCTCATTTCATTTCCCACCTAGCAATATGAAAATCCATCTCTTCCCTTCTAGCAGTTTATGAGATCTAGACCTAATTTCAGCTCCTCCTCATCACTGAGGTGTCTCCCTATCTCCGTTTCATAGATGTGAATCAGTTCCTCCTCTATGTCACTGAGGTTTTCTAATTCCCTCATCCACCTTATCAATTCTTGTTGCTGGTTTCTAACCAGCAACTTTTGAAGCGACCATTTTTCCTTCCTTTTCAAAGGACATTCATACCACCAATGTACCTTTTCCTTCTGCTCCATCTTCAATGCTAGTTGTTCCATATTTTCTCTTATATCATTAAGCTCCAGATCCATCTCTGGATTTCATTTATTCTTGCATTCTTCTCTCTAACCACACTCATGGAATTTAGTAGCCATCTTCACCTTCTACCTACCCTAATGGAAAGCCTATGGATCACCCTACATTCGAGAGAATCTACATCTTCCCTTACATTTCATGTGGTTGTTTAAATTTTTGTTGTTGCGCACGTGCAACAACCTTCTCACACAGCATCAATACTCTTCCTTCTTTTCACATGTTGTCCATAGGAAAATTTGAACTTCTGATACCACTTAATGTTATCATATTATCTCCTTCATATCCTTTGTAAGTTGTCTGCAAACAAAAATCATCTCTGATACCACCTGATGCATTCCCCCTCCCCTCTAGGGGGTTCTGCGACCTCTTGGTATAGGATATTACAATATATTGAGTCAGATAGACTCTTTGGGCTCTAGTTTGAACCCCAAATGAATTTATACAGGTCCCCTATTTCGTTAGGCGTAGGTTCTATGGAACCTATGAACCCTATATTTATCACTCTTGGCACCTATGAGCCCTCCATTGCTTGAGCGTTGTTCAAATTTCAACGGATGATGGGTGATAGATCTTCTCTGGCTAAGCCCCTTCGTTCACATGACCACTGACAGTGACAACATGTCTATCCAAAAGGCGCTTCATGACCTCAGGTCTCGGGTGGTTTTGCTACGAGTCACTCTGACTCTCCCGATCCGCAAACTCCGAACTAAGAGCTTAGCGGGCGCTAGCTCCTTCCCTTGACTTCCACTGATGTGACCTCCAACTATGACCTAGGGATCATCTCCCAAGTTCTTTAGGACTTCCTGCTTCGCGAACTCGGAAGTTAGTTCACCTCTTTTTCCCGAAGTCCAATCTCTGAACTTCGCTCCTATCAGATCAACATTATATGTCCTTTCGTGATCCAATGGTCCAGAAAACTTCTTCATGAATCAAGACTTCACGTTTCGGGAATTTAGAAGACAAATCTCTTCTTTCTTCCTGAACTCCTGATCGGTGAATTCTCCAAGCAGATGCCAGCTCCTCCTGCTAGGCCCTTCCATCCATACAACCTCACGCTATGACCCGGGGCTTAATCTCCTGGGCGTTTCACAACTTCGTGCTTCACATTATCTATACCCCTCTCTTCATGATTTTATGAAATTTTGAATCCGTGAAAACCTTGAATCAGATCAATGGTTCTTAATGATCCATAACTAACGAATGATATATTCTTCTCATTTGGCGACTTCACTCTTCATGATGTCTGTGGACTACTCGACGTAGTTCTTCTACTTCGCGATTTTTCAAATATGCTTATCTACTGCCATCCTTCCCAACAACAACAACTAGGATTGCCTCACGATTTCAGACTTCACAAGTTTCCACTCTTCTCCTTGCCAATATTTCGAAGTCTGAATCCTCGAATTCTCAGATCTCTCACCACGTGTTCTCCCTTCAATGGATGATTTCAATTTACTTCGGTCTTCGGGGCTTCAGAAGTTTGTCACACTATGCAGTTGGGTTTTCCCCAAAGTGAGATTTCCTGAAATCTCAAATCTGTCACCACGTGTCACCCTTGGTGATGGAAGGTCCCTGTTCACTTAGGAACTTCGAGACTTTGACAAATCCCCTCTCCTGCACACTTTAAGGAATTATCATCTATGCACTTTATCTTGATCAGACGATTTTTTTCCTTTGCGCTCAGATCCGACATTTAGCATTTGTTCCTCTTCTGCGCTCTCCTTCTGATGTCTGTACATAGATCTAATGTTCCAGATCTTTTCCTCTACAGTTTATCTGATGATAGTTGTTTCTCTTCCTTTTGAGATTGGTTCTATGAGGTAACCAAAACCTTTGGTTCCTCCTTCGAACTCCTTTGATCTACGAGACTTCAAGAACTTTTGAAGTTTTATGGGCTTTGACCTTCGAACTTGATATATGTTATAATCTAATGGCTGTGTTCATTTAACCATAGACAATATCACTATTTTCACCCAACCATAGGCCGAAGCCAGCCTCGAGCACCTTAACCTTGACAAAGAATCATTCCGGAAGAAAACCCTAGGCAAGATAGCCAAACAATATAACACACCTCTCTCTAAGGATAGCCCACCAAACAAGAGTAAAAAGAGTTGATCAAACAGTCCAAACCATAACCAAGAGAGAGTCCAGGATAAAACCGAAATCTTCTAGCTCCAGTAGCTGGAACAACAACTCTCCTCCAAACTTGCGCACAAACTGGCCAACCACAGTGCAGACAAGTGTTGCTTTTGCAGTTTTGAGAATGCCTCTCAGAATGATGATTGACCTCATGTATTTTTACTAAAACTGGAAAATGTCCTGGGCTGACTTCTCATTTTGGTTGCCTATTTACTTAGTATATAATATTTCCTTTAGCCGACTTCTTCTGTTGGAGGTTAATAACCTAATTCAAATTATCCTCTTGAGCCGACTTGTCTTATATGGTTATTAGCCAACTAATTTAGGATTTATTCTTTCTTCTCTAAATATTCTATTCTCAGCAGGTTTACATGTGGACGTAAATACCTCCCACATCTACCATAATATCAACACTCCCTCCTAGCTAGAGAGGTATTTGAAGGTAATGGTCTTGAGCACAAACATACCATTTATCTGGTATAATCAACATAGTTTTATAGACTATATCATGACTAGATCATGAGCACCATCATCACTATCAATTTCATCAGTTGCATCATCTCTCAAAACTATACTCAATATGAGTAATCAGACATGATCCTGGATAAGTCACTCACTCCATAGAGTGACATAAGAGCCATTCTTCTAATCCAGACATATGTCCTGGAAGAATAAATGTTCTGAAAAAATTTTCGTCTGGGAAATCTCTACCCATTGATCATCCATCTAGCTGATAATCATTTCCAACACTATTGATAGTCTTCAAGGCAATCGTAACAATGTCATTCAATAGAAAAGAACTATGTCTATCCATAGTAGCACACAACTACAATCCAGTGGTACACTACCACACCATGTAGCACACAGATACTTGATCAATGACATATAGTCACAATCAATGGAACACATCCACTATAGTAGTATACATCCACTTTCTGGATACATACAGTCTCCATAACAATCAAATCATCAACCTACACAAAAAACATTGTTATGATATATAAACTGAATCATCTGGGCCATTCTTCCACTCACATATGTGACATATGGAAGAGAATCTACCCTAAGAAGGTAAAACATCAACGTTGAGTTATATGGACTATTCTTCTCAAGCAAGGAAGAATAACTATCGTTATTTTTTAGCCTGGACCATTCACCTATCTGGGCCATTCATCCAACACTAAACAAAGTGCAATATGAAGAGAATGAATCTTCCCTAGGGAATGCCTATCCCTCATTGTTGAACCTAGACCATTCTCCTATATGGGCCATTCCTCCAGTACTAAACAAAGTGAAAACTGGAGAGAACAAATCTTCCCTAGGTAATGACTGTCCGGACCATTTCCTAAGAAAATGATTTTCCTGCACCAACCTCCAAAATGGACCATTCTTCAAAACTGCTCACAACTGTGAGCTTCAAAAGAATGACTGTCCAGTGAGGTAGACCAGTCTTCTTGACCACTACTAGGAGTGACCATCAAGAAGAGATATTGTCCTAGACCATTCCATATGTTAACCACAAGGGGAATAATTGTCTATGGTACATCAACAATCCATCGAACCATTTTCATTACGAAAATGACTATTCGACCTGGACCATTTTCTGAACTAGAATATTCCTATCTGTTAGAAATCTCAAACCACTTTCTGAACAGGAAAGGAACTGCTCATCCTCGACAATTTTTCAAACTGAAAAATGACTCTCCATAAATCAACAACACATCAATGCTCTCTCCCAACCTGGGAGTCATCTCTTCCTTTTTCAATAAGGAATTCATCTCCACGAGCTCCATCTTGAGTACACAAACTCTTTCATCTTGAACAAAGGATTTAACAAAATGTCAACTTATCTTCTCATTTGTGAAGATATATATTGGGGAACCACTTTTCCTTTCTAAACTTCATCAAGGAGAATGTAATTCTTGATCTCAATGTACTTTGGTCTTTCTGGAACACTGTTTTTCTAAAGGCTTAATATATCTCTGATCATCATAGTTTAATTCAACTCTTTTGTTTCCTGCTATCTCATAACATCATGGCAAGGGTCAAACTTGGAACATATCCAAGTGCTATTTCTTCTGTCATCATGAGAGCTTTTTCATGGATTGGAAATCCATCATCCTTGAGTTCTGAGTAACCATTTTGATACAATATATTTTTAATAGAAGGTTTTTCACCATGCTTCTATTGTGCATTGGAGGCTCCACACCAGGTTGTTTGAATCCATACAAAACCTTCTTCCATATACATACACGAGTCTCTTCCTGGTATACCTCAAAGCCTCGAGGTTTTTCTACATACGTTCTTTGTTCAATTCTTGTGGAGAACATTCTTTGCATTCATTTGATTTAAACTCCAACCCATGGATATTGTGGATGATATAATGGCTCATGTAGTGGTATGTATGGTTTACTAGAGCAATCAATCATCATAGTCTTCTCCCTCCATCTGGGAGAAACCTCTAGTTCTGGATATCGTAATGCTTACATTCATAAGTCTTCCATACATTGTTCTTCATCGCATCTTTCATTTCCTCTGCGTGATTTCTTTTAGTGAGTTCCGGTTAGGTTGGTAGTCTTGTGATTCTTGATACAATGACTGGTTATTCTGTCTTTTCTTTCTCTTTTGGAATCCTCATGTTCTTCCTTACATTTTTATTTATATCTTAGGTCCATGGATTTTTCTATAGATTCCATGCCCTAATGATTTCAACTTCTTCCTTTCATCATAGGATCATGGAAATGGATGGATAGACAGGGATACTTTAAGGCTTCTTTTTGAAGAAGACATCTTCTAAAGTCCAACTGAACACGTGCTACTCTTCATGGTTGCTACCATTGATGGGAACATGGATAGATACTTCATCATCTTCAATGGATCATATTATTTAAGATTATCTCCCTCCTAATCCTTGCTTCATGCATGAGTGCATGCTCATCTTTTCGAATTCTGTAATAAACTCCCTCCAACTAAGAGATCCCATGCTTCCATCTACATCATTATTGCCTTCTGCAAGGTGTCACAAGTATTTTTCCAATTTCCTCTTGATTGTTGACTTATTTTTGTCTTTTACTTCTTCTACGTTTCTTCAAGATTGATTATGATTTCGGCTTATCTTGTAGCTGCTATTTATGTAATATCTTCCACATTAACTGTTACCAAGGTTTGTTGATGTACTTCATCTTTTCATGTGTATTTCTTGACTTGTAGTCATTGTGATAACAATCCTTATCTTGTTGTTATTTCATAGGTATAGCTTCTCTTTGAACATATTATCTTCTACCAAATAGATATGCAAGATATGTGCCAAAAAACATGGTATGTACAAGAACTATGAAGAGTATTGCTACCTTGTCTTAGAAGAAGAAGTTTGTTTTGTCCTGCTTGGTAGGGTTCCCTTTCTTCGAAAATTGATGCTTCGTGTGTTTCCTTCATTTTATTTAACTCAAGACAATGATTCTTGCAGTGACCATACTTTTGACAATTGAAGCATTGTATTCTTGACATATCTTTCTCTTAATTTGGTTTCTTTTTGGAGCCAAACTTCTTTTTATTCCTGAAATTCTTGAAGCTTGTTGTGAAAGATTGATCATCATATTTCTTTTGGGGTTTCTCTTTTGCACTGATCCTTGATACTTCTTGTGCACAACAAGTCCAAAGTTCTTCAAATGTAGGATACTCCTTCCTGGTGTTCATGCTTGTGGAAAATGCATCCCATGTCTTCAGAAGACCATTGACTACTATGTTTACCAATTCCTTCTCTGAAATGATCTATTCAATAGCTTGTATTTGATCTCTTAACTGAGAGATTCTCACAAAGTATGATGTCATGCTGTCATCATCATTCATCTTCATTTCACAGAGCTCATTGTTCAGACTCATTACTTGTCCAATGTTTCTGACTGAGAAGAGGTTTGTTAGGGCATCATACATCTTCTTAGGCAGATCAAGATGGGATATGGAGGGGATCATGTGGTACTTTATAGAGTACACTATGATACTCATGGAATTGATGTCATTGTATTTGAACTTCTCCATAACTGCAACGTTCTATGATTCCTTCTATTTTCCTTCTTTAAACCCTAGTTCCATGATCTTTCCTTTCACGATATCCAACACTTTATTATTGGCAAGGATGAGGTCAATCCTTCTCTTCGACGCTCTGAAGTTAGAAGCCCCATCTAACTTGTTTTTTGACTTCATAGAGTAATTCATGGTTTCTTTGACTTGGTCAACCCTAGATTTGACCAAAAAATCAAACTTAACATCTTAGCTTGCTGACCGTACTAGGAGATGCACTGGGCTAGGGCGCACTAGTCTATCAAAAAATTAGGTCAGTCCCTTCACTTAAGGTGCCTCAATGAGAGGATTAGGGTTTATGCAACTGCACCTGCTAGTAACCCTAGCGACAGTTCTTTGGTAATTGCTCCTGCTAAAAACCCTAGAGATAGTTCTTCAACGAGCTTAGTATCCTTATGGCTATGCTCCCTTCTAGTGGTTAGGCTGAATGAAGGAGGTGTGGGCCCATAACCTATTAGAATATGATGGATGTGATCTTTTAACCATAGACAATATCACTATTTCCACCCAACCATAGGCAGAAGCCACCACCCAACACCTTAACCTTGAAAGAGAATCATTCTGGAAGTAAACACTAGGATAGATAGCCAAACAAGATAATTCACCTCTTTCTAAGGATAACACACCAAACAAGAGTAACAAGAGCTGATCAAAGAGTCTAAACCATAACCAAGAGAGAGTCTAGGACAAAATCAAAATCTTCTAGCTACAGCAGCTGCAACGACAACTTTCCTCCAAACTTGCGCACAAACCGGCCAACTATAGTGCGCACAATTGTTGCTTCTGCAGTTCTGACAATGCCTGCCTGAATGCTGACCTGCCTCCTATATTTATACTAAAACTGGCAAACTTCCTGGGCTGACTTCTCATTCTAGTTGCCTATTTACTTAGTATATAATATTTCCTTTATCCAAATTCTTCTCTTGGAGGTTAAAAACCTAATACAAATTATCCTCTTGAGATGACTTATCTTCTAGGGTTATTAGCCAACTAATTTAGGGTTTCTTCTTGGTTCCTAGAATATTCTATTCTCATCAGGTTTACACATGGACAAAAATACCTCCCACAACTACCATAATATCAACAATATCTCTCCTTATTTATTTTTCACTCAGGGGTGACTCAACCCTCTGAGCTCCACCTCTCGAATTTAAAATTTCCCTATCCCTTCTGAGCTTGACCCACTCTACAAACTCAAGGATTATCAGGAATCCTTCTCGCACTCCTTGCGATTCTTCACGCTATCTCTTCTGAGATTTAGGACTTGAAATAAGTGCGCCTCATATGCACTCATTATGCTATCTCTTCTAATATTTACGATTTACTCAGTCTCCTAAGGATTTGGGTGCCCTCTTGGAAACCTCTTGCTCGATGCACACTTTGTAGAGCTCCTCCTTACAAAGTGTTATGTAACTCTATCTCTATCTGTACTCCAAACAAATTCCTTCCCGTTCACTCCTTTCACTTCCGTTGATGAAGGTTCAACGATATCTCTCCTGAGATTCTCTAAGGTTACTTCCCTCTGTCAGCGCACTCATTGCGAACAAATGTGCACTCCTTGCACTCAAAAAATCACATGAGAGAAACAATTGAAACTTATACAATACTTCACCAGTTCACGCTTTCAAAAATGAATGACATATAAAAGCATAATAGTTAACACAAATAGATAAACACACTATGTGTAGGAAAAACAATTTTTTTATTATCTATGTGTTCTATACAGATGTTTACAAAAACTAGACTGCAACAGAGTCCCAGTTCTCTTAAGCTTCTCTCACATAACTCTATCTTGAGTTCTTCTTCTAAGACCTCTCTCTTACAAATATCTCTCTCTCTCTTTCCTATTTTACAAACAAGGGCTCTATGATCTTATTCTCTTCACCGCTTTAGTTCCATCACTATCTTAGTTAAGACACCATACTCCTATGGATCATTACAATGAATGGTGATCCATACATGACTACGATCTAGACCTGCTTACAATCAACCATTTAAGGTGAACCTATCCACTCCTTGTACAAAGGTATGACTTGGCTCTTACAACCTTACAACACAAATCCCCAAAGGATCAAATTTTTAATTTAAAAATGGGAGGTTCAATGCCTCTCCCTTTCTCCATTTTGTGCCTATGTGTTAGTTTTCTTTCATATTTATTGACATGGAGGGATGCTCCTGCATCGGATAGGCAATGATAATTTGCATTATTATTATTCAAGGGAGAAATACAATATCCAATTGAGGCATACAACCATCCCCTCCTCTCTACACACACCGCACTCCATAGTATTGAATATTGCACACACACTCCTCACCTCTATGGGTATGATCATATATATAACATCTCTCAAACAATTAAACAAATTGACTATAATAAGATACACTAGTTACACAAACTATTTACCAAAGAGTGCATGCATGCACACTCTAAATTTATCTGATGTGCATGTGCATTCTACCACATGAGAAATTGGTTCTCATGTTTTCAACAATCTCCACCTTCAAAAAAATTTACATGATATATCGTACCCTAATTAATTCATCACCTTTTCTGCAAGCCAAGAGAATCCAAACACCATCATAGATTCACTGACAAAACTAGTTTCATAAACATGTCTATAGAATTAACTTTTGTATGAACCTTTTCTAGAGAGACTCCCCCTTCATCAACCACCTATCTTACAAAATGTAATTTGATATAAATATACTTCGTCTTACTATGATAAAATGGATTTCTTGCCAAATGAATAACACTTTGACTATCACAAAATACTTTCACCTTGTCCTGCATCCTTCCAAACTCACCCAACAAACCTTTTAACCAAATTTCCTTCTTGCATGCATGTGAGTTAGCCATATATTCTCCCTCAATAGTGGATAAATAAAGTACATTTTGAATCCTTAGAAATCCAACTAACAAGTCCTCCTTCTTGAGTAAACACATATCCTGAAGTGGGTCTCTTTTTTTCCAGGTCACCTGCAAAATTTGAATCTACATAATCACAAACTCAATCATTTGAACCATAATAGGTGATAGAATAATTACTTCTACCTATAAGATATTGAAGCACCAATTTCACTGCTACCCAATGCTCTTTACCTGGATTTTCCATGTATCTATCAAAAACACCAACTGCATGTGAAATATCTTGTCAAGTACTCACCATAGCATATATCAAACTTCCTACCGCATTAGCATATGGTACATGAGACATATAATCATTTTCTTCATCAATACTAGGACATAAACCTGAAGAAATCTTGAAATGGGAAGCCAAATGGATATGTATGGGTCTCAAATTATTCATACTAAATCTCATAAGTATTTTCTTCACATACTCATGTTGTGATAACAACAACTTACCATATTTTCTATCTCTCTATATATCCATGCCCAATATTTGTTTTATAGCTCCTAGATCCTTCATATTAAAAGCCCTAGCCAACTCAGCCTTTAACATGTGGATTTCGACCACGTTTATGCTTTCTATGAGAATATCGTCAACATATAACAAAAAAATAATGAACATGTCATTTTCCAACTTTTAAAAGTAAACACAATGATCATATTCACTTCTTGTAAAATTTAGGCTCAACATGAAGGAATCAAACTTCTTGTACCATTGCCTAGGAGACTGTCGCAGGCCATACAATGACTTATTGAGTTTTCAAACAATCCTCTTATTGTGATCCTGAAAAACACCTTTTGGTTGTTCCATATATATATCCTCATCGAAATCTCCATGTAGAAACATTGTTGTAACATCTACCTTCTCTAACTGAAGATCAACTAAAGAAACTAGTGCTAACACAACACAAACTTAAAAAATCTTCACAAGTGGTGAAAAGATTTCATGAAAATCAATACCTTCCTTTTGAGAATACCCTTTTGTTATCAGTATTTCTTTATACCTTTTGACTTTATCATCAACACCCTTTTTCAGTTTGTATACCTACTTGCAACCGAAAACCTTCTCGTCCTTTGGAAGTTCTACCATCTCCCATGTTTTATTCATGTCTAAGGCACCCATTTCTTCTTTCATAGATTTTATCCATTTATCACTTTCAGATACCTTAATTTCTTCTTGAAAACAACTAGGTTCTCCATCAATAGAAACCAAATCCACATATGAAAAATAATAGTCATACCTTGTAGGAGGATTCATGACCTTTGTAGATCTCCTTAGAGATGGTTGAGTGATATCCTCAATTTCCTGGATATATTATGCATCTTCATCTTCTTCTTCTGGAACTTCTTCATGCTCCTCCTTTTATGAAGATTGTTGAGTTTCCAACTGAATTTGTTGAACTTGCGATACCTATTCTTGTCTCACTTCAACATCTACCAGTTTTGATTTCAAGAGTGAGGATTCATAAATACTACATCTCTGCTTATGATGAGTTTGTGGGCAGTAGGATCCCACAATATTTACCCCTTAACTCCATCACCATAACCAACAAAGACATATATCTTTGATCTAGGATCTAACTCAGAATGTTGATCTTTAGAAATAAGAGCATAAGCATCACAACCAAATATTCTTAGATTTGAATAATCACATGAATGACCTCCCCATACCTCTTCTGGAATATTACTATTTATTGTAGTTGATGGTGACCAATTCCTAGTTGAATGTGACAGTTTATTGTAGTTGATTGATCTAGCGCGTTGTAAGAATTGCTTCTTCCCACAATCCCTATTGCAACTTAGCATTATTGAGCATTCTTCTTGCTCTCTCTAAGAGAGTCATATTCATGCATTCAACAACACCATTATGCTCAGGAGTATAAATCATGGTCTTTTTCCTTTTGATCTCAACTTCCTTGCAATAGTTTTCAAATTTCACGAATGTGAACTCACCTCTATTATCTATTCATAAACACTTGATTGACATGTCAATGCTCTTTTCAACCAAAGCTATGAATTACTTAAAAGTATTAAATACATCAAATTTTATTTTAAGTCAATAGACCCAAACCTTTTTGGAGTAATCATCTATAAATGTCCCAAAATATGACGATCCTCCAAGATAAACTATAGGGGATGGTCCCAAAAACACGAATGAATGTAATGAAGGATACCTTTGCGTATACATCTTACTATTTTAAACGTTTTCCTACATTGCTTTCCAAAAACAAAGTACTCCCATAAATTCAAATTCATAAACTTTAAACTTGGAAGTGACTTACAATCAACCAATACCTTGAGCCATTTCTCTCCCATATGACCTAAACATCGATGCCATAAATGAATAGAGTCACTTGCACCTTCAGATGATATCACTACTTGATTTATTTTTATCCTTCTTTCAAGCTAATAAAAGCTTTCAATTCTCCTTGCATTCATGACTACTAAGATCCCTTTGGACACCTTTAGTATTCCTCCTTGAGTTCTACACTTGTAACCAGCAGAATCAGGATCTCCCAAAGATACCAAGTTCATTATAAGTTTAGGTACATGCCTTAAATATCTTAATGTTCTTACAAAATCATCATCCATTTTAATTCAGACACTACCAACTACAACAATTTTACAAGAAAAATCATTTCCCATAAAAACAATACCATCATCACTAGATTGGTAAGTTGAGAGCCAATTTCTATGAAGACATATGTGGTTGGGGGCACCTAAATCTAATAACCAATGTTGATGTTGATGCGAAACATCACAAGTAGAAAATACCCCATCACCTATACATGAAATAGAACCATAACTTGTTTCATCTAAATTAGTTTCCTTTGTTTATTTTGTGGAGTCCTCTTTGGATGAATTTTGTTTTTTCCAGCAATCAATCCTTCTTGAGATGGTGCGATTTGCCACAAACTCAACATTTCTTCTTACTCTTCTTTCCTTTTGACTTAGACCTTGATGTACCCCTTTGATTTTTCCTTCTTTTAGTAGAATAACCTTCGACCACCAATTGTTCTACTATTGAGATTTATTTACTGGATCTTATCCTCATCTCCTCAAACAACAAAGTTTCCACAACAATATCATAATCAATGGAATCTATTGTGCAAAACCACATAGATGTGACAAAATTATTACAAGTCTTTGCCAATGAACACAATAGTGTAACTTCCTTGTCCTCGTCTTTGTACTTTATTTACATACTAGATAATTGACAAATCAATGTATTAAAAACATTCAAATGATCAACAATTTTTGTACCTTCTTTCATCCACAAGTTGTACAACTGTCTCTTCAAAAAGATTTTGTTCTTCAAGTAATTTTTCATATATAGACTATCGAGTTTGTTCCACAAACTTGATGTTGTCTCCTCTTCAATGATGTTAAAAAACACTTCATATGTGAGACACAACCGAATGATATTGAGAGATCTTGCATCTAGATTTTCTCAGTCCTCGTCTGTCATGCTTGTCGATTTATTTTACTTTTATGCCAAATCCTTTTGCAATCCTTTTTGCACTAGCTTATATCACATATTAATCTTACATAGCTCAAAGTTATTCGTGCCATTGAATTTCTCCACCTCAAACTTAGAACTCTAGATTTTCAACATTAACACAAATTCCCAAACCACTACTTATAAAATAAAATAACTCGAGTTTTTAGAATGAAAAAACAATGATATAAATTAAAAATTAAACTCCCAAAAATATGAAATATTAAGTAATATATTTAATAAACAAATCATATACATTTCATACGTATGTTTAAAACCCTTTAGAAAGTATATATATTCTCCCCAAAATAACTTTATATGGCATCAACCTTCTAAACATCCTCCGGCTAGGGACTATAGCATTCACTCGGTGCATTCTATTGTAATAATAAGTGTATTTTGTAGTCTTTTCATAATAATATTGTTTAAGTTTTTTTAATATATTTATTATTCCATTTAAAAAAATATACATTATATTTTCAAATATTCTAATTTATTATATCTAATTTTCCATTGGTTGAAATCTTATTAATAAGACATAATTCTCTAAGTGTGTTCATTTTGTTTTGGTTAATTGTGAGAGTTATAAATTAATTTTTGAAAAAAAATTAAAAAAATTATATCATTCGCTTTCAACCACTCAATTGTAATTTCTCTATCCATTAACTGTATCAAGTGGCTTGGGGTATTGGATCGAAAGAGACGTGCTCCCAACTATGCTCCCATAAGATGACCAGGGCTTAAACCTAGGCAATTGGGCAACATGTTTTGATCCTGTTATTCGGAGGTTCGAATCCTTCCATCCCAGACTTATTTCATTGGTTCCTGTTTTCTGTTCCAAGCAAACAGTGTGCCTGTGCCCAACCTGTTCGAAAATCCCTCTCTCGATCAAGGGAAACTTAGATAACCAGTCAGGGATGTGTACAACCATATTGTACAACACAAGAGTTCTTTAGTAGACTTAAAACAAAGAGAAACAACGCAAAGTTAAGTGGGTTTAACAATGCTAGGAGAATTCATTCAAATAACGAATGAAGTATACCTAGGATCATATCTATAAGGATACCTAGCGATAGAACTAGCAGAGTCCCTTCATTATTCAATTCTGGGTCATATTGAAGAGTCTGCCAATGGATAGACCAAAATCTCTATGATTAACGCCTAGACCATCTCCACCGCTCTCTAGTTTTTTCCTTCTGCCGATGGTTTCGTCCCATCTAGTTGGCTTACAGCCACTCAATATTAATTTCTTTATCCATTAATTGTATCAAGATATTTGTAGCAGTCTGTCCATTAACTGTATCAAGATATCTGTAGAAGTCAGCAATGAAGATAACTGTAGCAGTCAACAAGCAATGTTGATTTAATAAACAATGACTGCCTCACGTCCATAAATAAACCATGTTAAAACTATTTTTAACCTGAAACGATTAAAATTATTTTTAACCTGAAACGAATATCTCCATACAACACATAGTCTTCCTAAATAATTTGGAATAAACAAAAAAAACATAGAAAGTAGATAAATTTAAATCTTGAAAACCTCCCAGCATTACACAATAATCTATATGAAATTTGTTATGTGTGTCAACAGATGAGGAGGTTCCTACAGGCTATTTCGTAATTTTCTCCCAGGACTGGGAGCAGACAGCCACTGCTTAAATGTACACTGAAACACAATATTCACAGTCTTGGGTACTTCACACAAACTTCCATGCAAACTGAAAGGCTTAACATTTGTGGGTTTCATTAAAATCACTACTTCACACAAACTTTCTTGCAAACTGAAAGACTTAACATTTGGGGATATCATTAAAATCACTATCTTATGAGGAGGCAGTAAATGGAAAGGCATTACAAATTCTTCACATCTGTCCAATTACCCAACAACATGCCACCATTGAAGCACCATCCTGCGAGTGCCGCATACTCCCTAAATTAATTTTTACATACTAATCTATGTTAATCTAGCATTTCAGTGACTAACAAACATATTTTGAGGTGCAAGAAGGTTAATGGATTAAGCACCTATCACTGTCATAATAATATGAGTGCTTGCAGTCCACATAATGCCTGCAATCAGGGTAAGTTTGCAGTCCACGTAATGCACAATCGGGGTAAGAAAAAGTTTAATCGATAGATTTTTCAAGGCCAATAAAATAACTTAGACTATAGGTTAGACAATACGTTAGCCAAAACAGTCTGAGGAATATAAATCTTAAAACTAATTACCTATCGGCTGAAGCCATTCTCATCAATTTTTTGTAAATCTGAGCTATGTCCATTGTGATTGTGATGCTCTTCTATATATATTTCTAATGCCTGATAGCTAGAAGGTAATTCCCACTGTATAGAAGTTTGAGTTCCCTCCTGATCCATAGAGTTTCAAATAAAATTGATATAAGCCCTTTTGATAAATTGTGAAGCAAGAAATGCAGAGAGAAAGAATAGAGCAGAAATAATATTCAGTATATTGAGAATGTAAGGAGAAAGTACAATGAGAAGAGTTAATGAAGAAGTTGTGTGTAAAAGGAAAATAGTTGAGATAAATAGGCTCAAGCAAATCAAGAAAAGAAAGTACAGCTGGCCAGGACAGCTGGCAATGTACAGTCAGCCTGTTGAGGTTACATTATATTAAACACTCCCTCTTAAACTCAACAGTTACAAACATCAGCACTGATTATGCCCAAGTGTTGTCTTTGAAAATCAAAAACATATTTTCTCAGTGGCTTTGTGAAGATATCTGTGAGCTGATCTCGAGAACCACATAATTGAAGTGCAATATCACCATTATTGACTAGCTCACGGATGAAGTGAAAGCGAGTGTCAATGTGTTTGTTTTTCTTGTGAAACACATGGTTTAGCTATTCCTGAAGTATTGTCACAGAAAATAGGAGTTGGATCCTTTTCTGTATGTGACATATCTTTCAATATTTTTCTCAGCCACACAACTTGACAAGAAGCTGAGGTAGCAGCGACATACTCTGCCTCTGCAGAAGATATTGATACAATTGGTTTCTTCTTTGATGCCCATGAGATCAGGTTCATGCCCAGGTGAAAAGCATCTCCTGAGGTGCTTTTCCTGTCATCTAGGCTGCCTGCAAAATCACTGTCTATGTAACCAAAGAGTTGATTACTATTAGATTTAGTGTACCATAAGCCAAAATTGAGAGTTCCTGCAATATATCTCAGAATCCGTTTTGCCATTTTCCAGTGAGAATCTTTGGGAGATTCCATGAATCTGGAAACAAGGTTGGATGCATACATAATGCCAGGCCTACTTGCTATAAGATACAACAAATTGCCTACTAAAATTTTGTACAGGGTAGGGTCCACTATAGGGCCTTCATCTCTCTTGCTCAATTTTGTGCCTAGGGGTATAGGGGTTTCTATTGGATTGCATTCTTCCATGCAGAATCTTTTGATGATGTCTGCTGCATACTTTTTCTAACAGACAAAAATTCCTTTGGTTGGCTGATCAACCTCAATCCCCAAAAAATATTTCATGATGCCAAGATCTGTCATCTTAAACTCAGATTGCATGGCATGTTTAAAATTGGTTAATTCAAGATTTCCGGTATATATCATGTCATCAACATATAAACATACAATCAAAATTTTACTGTGTTGATCAGTTTTGGTGTAGAGAGTTGGCTCATTTTGACTTTTGTTGAAACCACTTTTGATCAGACAAGCGTCAATTATGTTGTAACAAGCTCTTGGAGCTTCTTTTAAGCCATACAATGTTTTCTTCAGCCAATATACTTTGGCTGGCTACTATTGGACTTCAAATCTAGGTGGTTGATCGAAATAAACTTCTTCTTCTAAGAAACCATTTAGGAAGGCTGACTTGACATCCATCTGGTATACTTTCCATTTATGTTGGGATGCTATGGCCAATAGAGTTCTGACAGTGTCTAACCTTGCTACTGGAGAAAAAGTTTCACCATAGTCATATCAGGTTGTTGTGAAAATCCTTTGGCAACAAGTCTTGCCTTGTGTTTTT
>ML843505.1:7881-38557 GCA_009831015.1 Picea engelmannii
TCTTTTGAATGTGAAAAGGGGCTCTTTAGGGCACAATTAGGTCTTTGACCAGCCTCCCCACGCAGATTGAGCTCGGATTTGGTGTCAAATCGACTTGGGAGCCGATCCATTAGTGGTTGGGAGGCCAACCAGCTTCATAAATGTGCCGTTTGGCAGGCGCGCGGGTTTCTCACCCCACAGCCGCGCATATGCGCTCCAGATACGAAGATGTTGCGCGCGTGCGCGCGCGCGCCCAGTGGGTGCAAAGCGCCTTTTAATTTTTTGGCCATTTTGCATAGTTTTGACCCTTTTGTTGTGCTGTGGAATTAACCTTGTGCCATGAATGACTGTTTTTCCGTGTTGATGATGTGGATTTCTTGTCGCCCCGTGCGGACGAAATTTCAGTGATAACAATGGCCATGAACACTTATTTGGTATATTTGTCACATGGATCTGCAGTGTATTCTCGGCAGCCATGTATGCAAAGTCAGTACAGAATGTAATGAGAAATTGAGTTCGTCCCACTGGTTCTCTACCATTCCACTCCTGGGTTATTTATAATGGATTTCGGCCATCGCAGATACTCATATGACTTCACACATTAGGGGGCATCTGTTATAGTAAGATTTTCCTCACCATTGTTATCTTGCACAAAGGGCCTTTTTCCATTTCCCTATGCAGACTTTTCATCCCTTTTTGATGAATCTGGAGCTAAAAATACATATTTTTCCACATATACGTGCCCTATATACTATACAACATGTGTATATGCAGGATGCTCCACTACAGCCCGCATACATCGGGATTTGTGCCAGAAAATACAAAAATGAAGCCGGGTTTCCATGTCACGACATAAGATCTCTGATCCTTGGCCTTACATATACTGGAAACATTCTGACTCATCCCTTCAATTGCATTTTGAAGGCTATAAAAGCACAATTCTGAGCTATAGAAAAGAGGAGAAAGCATTCAACTTTGAGAGCAAAGTTACTCTGGAGAAATTACTTCATATTGATTCTGCATCCCTTTGTCCCTCAATTCTGAACACAGTGTTCAGCCCCCAAGCTCTTTCCCTATTGTTGAGAGAACCTCATTGTCTCTTTCCTATGAGCTTGCCTTTAGTGGAGGATTGAAGTGGTGGAGGCCCAGTTGGAAGGAACTTTGTTTCTTGGTTTCGAACCGTGCCGACATGGAAGTCTGTAATGTTGTCACTTTTGCTTATCATTTATTAATCGAAATAATATTTTCCCTTCCTATTGGTATCATGCAAATATATGATTATTATCCATGGGCATGTTTGTAATGTTTATTAATGCATTATTCTATCTAATGTTCTAACCCCTTTATATTATCACTATATACTTTCTCTTCTTGTTTGTTGAGAACTTGTTGCAGGTATAAAGATTTGGGTTGAACTGATCAACTGTGGAACATCATCGAACGTTGGATCGAGGTAGGCCTCTTTCCTATCTTGCACATTAGTTTATATAGCATACGTCAGAATTGAGTTGATTTCTATAGTCATACCTATCTGTTGTGGTTTACCCTAGCCATAGAGAGTTTTTCCCTTGTAACATTACTCAATCCAAGAAGTTCCTCTCACACAAGAGTCAAACACGAGGTTGCGTGGAGGACGGTTTGAAGATATCCACTCATAATCCCGACAAAATGTTTGGGAGAGTGTGTATTGGGGGTGAATCTTGTAGAATTACTGGCCTGACTTGTGTCAGAGCTCTGAGACACTTGGATCTATCCAAGGTACTCTAAGAGTTATTCTGGCCCTATTGCGTTTCATGCCTCAGGAGGATCTTCGAGCTTAGTTACCCTGCCCATACACTCGACCGGTTGTCAACTGTACCCCCCTGGTTGTTGATTACAAGTCGGTTGCCCATTTTCCATTATATAGGTTGACACACAGGTGACTGTGAGGGGTGTATCACGGTACCTAAGGTAGACTCTGTACTCTCTGGGAGACATCCAAAGGGACCATCGATTGGAGTTTGGGTAACTATTTATCTTCTCCAATTGTTTTCCTTTGTGAATTCTTTGGATGATTAGGACTTCATCTCCCTGATTCGAAAGCATTAAGAAGGGTGGTTTGTTTGGTTTGTATCTTTTTAGGATTTTCTTCTTAGTGGTGTGATTTGTGCTCACTAGTTTTCCATAGTGATTTAGTCGGTCATTTCTTTGGATCTCTGACCTAAGGTGGTAGAACTCCCACTTTGTTGGTCGTGAGGACTTTTTGGTCTCCCGCTTAGAGACATGGAGCCGCCTCTTTATAGGTGTTGTTTTTTTACCACAGGTTCGCTAGAGTAAGTTTGTGAGACTTTTATGGACTTGCACTATCCCACAAGGGAAGAACCTATGCATAAGATATTCATGGAAAAAGTTACTTATGATACCAAACAAGTAACCCCTTCGCAAGGGGATTCTTTTTCTTTTCCTTTCTTTGGAAACGTTGGTGTCCCTTTGATTTACACTTTGTACATTCCTGGGTTGAATGATGGACTACTGGATTGGTTGGGTACCATTCCAAATGTCCCAAATGATATTGATGCTTCTCATTTAAGCAACTTATGTTATGGGCATCATGTTGATGTTCCTTCGTCAACAAAGTCTCCTCCTCTTCCTTATACCTTCTCTGGTGAAAGTCTAGCTACTAGTAACCAGAAGTCTAAACGAAATAAAAAGAGGAAGAATAGGAAGAATAAATCACCAACCTCTGCGAGTCATGTTGGAGATAGGTCCTCAACCTCTGCAAATCATGTTGAAGACCAACACCCAACCTCTACAAGTCATGTTGGGGGAAAAACTCCAGTCACTACTAATCATATCAGCGATAGGTCTATATCCTATGCAAGTCATGTTATTGACCAGTCACCAACCTATGCAAATCATGTTGGATATGTGCAACCAACCACTGCAAGTCATGTTGGAGAGTTGTAAACAACCTGTGTGAGTCATGTTAAGGACATGCAACCAACCAATGATAGTCATGTTGGGGGCATTGTTTATGTTTAGAAACCTAGACGGATAGGACGTAATCCTAAGATCCCTTGTAATATTTGCAAGGGAGATCACCTTACTCATTTATGCCCTGGCCTTCCAAAGGCATGACGATTGTGGTCCTTGTCTGCAAGCTCTTCCGATTCTTCTGATTCTGAGTCTTCTCAGATTTCCTCACAGTCTATTCAGCCTTTCGTTGATGAAGTGGTCATGCTGATGCAATCTTTGGCTTATCCCACTCCTCTTTGGGGGGGTGATGTACCTTTAGGCCATGTTGACTTGCAACCTATTCAACCAATGGTTGAGGAAGTGGTCATGCCAATGCAATCTTCGGTTGATCCCACTCTTCTCTTGGAGAGTGTCAAGTCTACTAAAGTGGTCACGTCGATGCAATATTTGGTTGATCCCACTCTTCTAATGGGAAGTGATATGTCTACCGACTATGTTTTTAGCATTTCTAGTTCAGTACTTTTAGAAAAAGGGGGGATTATGCTCACTTCGAGCACACCCCCTTCAAGTCCTAGGATGGTTTCCTTTGATTGGAATGACCTTGTTGAGCCTTGCCTTCCTTCTTATACACATTTTCAAATAAGGATTGAATTTAATTCAAAAAACATTTACCAATGTATTGTGGATGAAGGAGCCTCTGCAAGTATTTTATCCTCCTCGACTTGGCAAGCTTTGGGTTCTCCCGAGTTTGTGTCTGCTTCGCATGAGATGTTGGCTATTGATATACGTCCTAGTGAATATTTGAGGATTCTTCTTCAGTTTCCTATCTCATTAGGTGGGAATATTGTCATTGTCGATTTTATAGTGGTGCAAGGTCCATTAGATTTAAATATGCTTCTCAAGCGTGATTATGTATATGATATGAACATTGTGGTGTCTACACTCTTCCGAGTGATGCATTTTCCTCACAATGGAAGAAATGTCACTATCAACCAGCTGGCATCTAATAATCACCGTCCTAGTTTGACGTTAGTACAAGACCCCCCTTTATATGTTCCTAGTGTTCGTGTAGACTCTACCCCGCCACAGGTTAATTGTGTGGTGTTTTATCCTCGATGTTCAATTTCTTTTGAGAAGGAACCGGTGAAATCATGTTTTCCTTCTTGAGACATGGTCTCGACAATTTATCAGTCGTTTTATCCAATGGGGGCATGGGAGCCCTTTCTTCCCCCTCTTGGTCCAAGTGGTAATGAATCTCATTTTGAGTCTGATCTCACTGTTTGTAGATCCATAAGCTTTTATTCTCTTGATTCTTCATTGATAGACTCTACCAGTCCTGTCCAGAATCTCCATCGTCATATGGAACATGGTCATTTTACTTCGCCCTTTGGGACTACCGACCTTCCTCATTCGCATGATTTATCAGACTTTGAATTGCCTTCGGATGAGGCTATCCTTGAAGCCATGACTACAGTTTCTATATCATGGGAAGACTTACACCGTGGTTTGTATTTTCTTCCCTTTTGGGAGACTTTCCAGGCTGACTATTGAAGAGACTCTTGGTCAGATCCTAATAGTGGGCGCTACCTGAACTACTACCATGCATGAGTCGTAAGGTTGTGTGGTACCTTGTACATATTGTACAGTCCATATTTGTTGTTTTCAAGTTTTGTATTCAGTAACACCTCTTATTTTTTTGAAGTTTTTATCTATATTGCATTGATTAACTTTTGGATGAGTGTTATCGGCCTTATATGTAGGCTATTGGAGACATTTTTTCTTTGACTTTTGTTCATCGTATCGAACCGTTTTGACAGGTATTGACCTAGAAACTGGCATATAGGTTATATTTTTCCCTACTTTCATTTTTTTGCATTATCCGTTTTCTAGTTCATCTGGCCTTAGGATTGACCCCATTGAATTGCGACACTAACCTTCCTTACTGATAAGTGTGTCCTACTTTATGTGGTAGAGCCTTTCTTCCATGGGCATCCTTGTTAGAGCCTTGTTTTCCTTTTGTTTCCCATGTCGAATTACTTCATAGGATTGGGAGTCCTTGTTAGTCCTGCTATGATTACATATGGAAGCCTCATTCTTCTTCCTAATCATCATTCTTGGACTTACCCACAAGACTCCCTAATGAGCATGGTTTATTGTCTTTCAATCTCGCTTAAAATTTGAAAGCAGCATCCAACGAGAATTTATTTATTCTTTTTTATCTCATTTGGATTGCTTGAGAAGAGAATCCCCCATGGAGTCTTCTTTAAGCCCTTTTCAGACTCTAAAAAATTGAAGAGATTGTTGAGTGATCTTGTTTCCCTTCACGCTCGTCAAACTCAAATTTGAAGCCACATATGTCTGGTGGTATTTTACCACTTTTTTGGTCCGGACGATTAATTTTACAAATAAAGGTATGCTCTAGGAACTTTGGTTCGGTAGAAGATTATTCTCAGGTGTAAGTTTAACCCTTTTTCAGGCCCGAGGGACTAAATTTTCAAAAAAGGAACATTATATCTGGTTATGATTTATCTCTTTTTCGGGCCTTGGAGATTACTTACGAAAAAGGAACCCCCTTGGAGTCCATATTTAAGCTCTTTTTAGACTCCCTAAATATGAAAAGATTGTCGAGTGACCTTGGTCCTTTCACACTCGTTAATTGGTCCAGAAAGAACATCTATTCGACATGAGTTTAATCATTTTTCCAGCCAATAGATTATTCCAGAAAAAGGTATTCCTTGGGAGACTTGTCTCACTTGGAGAGTTCTCCTTAGTTATATTTTATACTTTTTTGAGCTAAAGAGACTAAACTTAGAAAAAGGTTGTGAGTCCATAGCTCATCGCTTTTGCGACTCCTTAAAATTGAAAAGATCGTCGAGTGATCTTTTCTCAATCACACTCATTAAAATGGTTTTGAAGAGATGTCTTTTCAGTATAAGTTTAACCCTTTTCAAACCGACTAGAATAATTGCGAAAAAGGAACTCCTTGGAGTCTTCTTTAGCATTTTTTCATACTCTCTAAACGTGAAAAAAACATCGAGCTTACCTTCTCTGGGATCGTAAAAATTCACATGTAAGGAGTCTTGTTGTGTCATGCTTAATCACATTGTGGGTCTCATTTTTACGTCTTTGGCCTAATGTCGGCTCCATGTTTCTCTCAACTGAACCTTTAAAGAATTCATTATATGCAATCCTTGCAACACTTTTTGCCTTTTCAATCTAACACCTTAACCCATGGAGGAATTTTCCCCGAGTGTCCTTATTCTGCACATGTCTCCTTGCCTAGGGATTAAGTGTGTTGTTTACTTCATACATAAGGAGTTTAATTCATAACATGGGGCTTTGTCTAGGGATTAACATGCCCCTCCCCACCAAACAAGTGTTGTCCTCAACACTTGACTAATTTCAGGTGTTTTTGCATGAATAACTCATCTTCCCATCCCACTTATTCCACTAGTAAGTTCTTCCATTTGACAAGATACTCATTGCTCAATTTTGAAGCCACTTAATCCTTGTTTCAAGGATTGTTTGTGGTTCCAGTATAATTTTCCCTTCTTCATTAATTTCTGGAAAACAAAATTGGACTAGGATTTTGTATCAGATTACCTTCTTTAAGAAATAAACGTGGAAGATTGGATGTATACATGAAGATGGAGGCAACTCCAATTTATAAGCCATACTTCCAATCCTTTGCGAGACCTTATAGGGGCGATAATTTATTTTCCTTCTTTTGTTGCTTGAGGGACATCTATTTATATGGTTTTATCCTAAAAAATACCCAATCCCCCACTTTAAATTTTGTTTCACTGTGATGTTGATATGCTTGTTGTTTCATCCTATTTTGTGTAATAACCAAGTTGTCATTCAATTGTTTGAGAACCTATTGTTGGTGACCTATGTGGTCCTCCACTACCTGAACCTTTGTTGTCCCTTTCAAGGGAGATGTGATGGATGGAGGATGATATCCATAAAGTGCTAGAAATGGGGGCATCTTTTATGAAGTATGGAAGGATGTGTTGTACCACAATTCTACCAAGGGAAACCACTTGACCCATTGTGTTTTTTTTATTATATGCAAAGCAATGAAGATGTCCTTCTAGAAATTTATTCACAATCTCAATTTTCCCATTGGATTGAGGATGGTAAGATGATATATGAGCCAATTGAGTACCCAAAAAAAATATCATTCATTCCAAAATTTTCTAGTGAAAATTGGATCTTTGTCACTTACAATAATCTTGGGGAATCCATGTAGATTTTGAACTATTTCCATGAATGTTGTAGCTATTGTACTTGCTTTAAAATAATGAGAGAGAGATAGAATAGGCATACTTCGTCAATCAATCCACTACTACCATGAGGACAGTCTTTCCTTCATATTTGGGTAAACCTGTAATAAAATCCATTGAAAATTCTTCCCAGTGTTTACTTGGTATAGCTAATGGTTGTAAGAGACTTGGAGTCTTTATTGTCTCTCCTTTATTCTGTTGGTAGACCACACATTCAGACACAAGAATTTGAGCATCAATTTTAAGACCTTACCAAAAAAAATCCTTCTTGATCTTGTGGTAAGTTTCAAGAACCCTAAATTCCCCCCTGTAGGAGAAGTGTGAAATTTCAAAAGGACCTTTTGTTTGAGTTGGGAATACTTACATAAATACAGACAATCATGATACCATAGAAAATCATTCTTCCATACAAATTAATCTAATGCACTAGGGTCCTCTTGTATTTGTTGAATGATCTTACATACCTCTTGATTTTGCTTCCATTCTATCGTTGCTTCTTCCACCCAACCAAACTGTGGAATAGAAATAGCACATAGTGAACCCTTTGTTTCTTCTTCTTTCCTTGAAAGTGCATCTTCCACAAAGTTATGTTTTTCTTTCTTGTAGATAATTTCAAATTCATAACCTAGCATATTTTTAACCCATTTTTGTTGTTATTCTAAAGATAATTGTTGCTCCAAGAATTACTTCAAACTATCATGATCTATTTGTACTTTGAAGTGTCTTCCTATTGGGTAGGGGTGTCATTTATTAACTACATGTAGTATGGCCAACATTTCATTTTCATAAATTGGTTTGAGTAAGTTTTTTCCTTTAAATTGATTGCTTTCAAAGGCAAGGAGCATTCCTTCTTGCATTAAAATTGCACCAATGCCATGGCCTAAGGCATCACACTCTAGAATAAATGTTTTTGTGAAGTCAGGTGTGTCTAGGACAATAGTTGTACACATAGCCTCCTTAAGTTTTTCAAAATCTTTGGTTGCTTCTTGAGTTGAAAAAAATGATTCCTTCTTTAATAATGTTGTTAAAGGTGACACTATTTGATCATAATTCTTGGCAAACTTGCGGTAATAGCCTACCAATCCTAAGAATACTCTAAGTTCCAATCCTAAGAATACTCTAAGTTTCTTCAAGGTTTTTGGAATTATCCATTCCCTCATAACTTTGATTTTGTTAGGGTCCACTTTTACACCTTCATGAGATACAATATGACCCAAATATTTCTCTTCTTGAACCCCAAAGGAACACTTGGAAGGCTTTGCATAAAGTTGTTTCTCTTCCAAAAGTTGTAATACTTTGTCAACATGTTGTACATGCTCTTCCCACAACTTGTTGTAGATTAGTATGTCATCAAAAAATACATACAAATTTTTTCTAAGGGTTTGAAAATAAAATTTATCAAGCTTTGAAATGTTGAAGGTGTATTAGTAAGTCCAAATGGTATAACCAAAAACTAATAATTACCTTCATGTGTTATAAAGGTTGGTTTGGGAATTTCTTCCTACCTCATTCTGATTTGAAGATATCCTAAATGAAGATCCAAGTTAATGAATAATATATCTCCATGTAATTCATTTAATAGTTCATCAATGACATTGCTATCCCCTATCCTAGGGATAAATAAGGAGATCATGTCTCGAGGACCACAGGTCCTAGACATGGAGTGTCAAGAGCCAGATGACTTGAGCATGGCCCTGGAGGGCCCATATTGTCTTGAGTGCATCCCATCCATCAGCAACAACAACATCCATCCCACCAACCTGGTCTTGAAGTAGTAGTAAGTCTTGCTAAATGAGGTAATGAGTCTTGGTATCATGGTATGTGTCACTCTGATTTTTGAAGCAGTTGAATATGTTGCATTGAATTCTCCTTTGTTTCATAACATTTTCTTGGAAATTATTCTCTTTAACTTGTTCATACCTGGGAGGGTGACATAATGCCCTAGTAAGTTGATTCCCCTTTAGGATGAGCTACCACTGGGTGGGTCTATGAAAGGTCATTGTCCATTCCCTCCATACTTACCACTTTCCATCATTATTCCTCTCATCTCCCCCCACCTTATTTCAGGCATTGGGTTTTCCATGCTAGGAAGGTTTGTACCTTGCCTTGTGGGAAGAAGGGGCTAAAGGCCTAGAGGGTAAAAGTAGTTGGTAAGAGTTAAAAGAAAAAATGAAACCTTTGAGATGCTTCACCCAAGGATTCCCTAGAAAGAAATAAAAAATATTCTTAGTAAGAAAAGGGGACTCATAATATAAATCGAAACTCAAGGTACTAGTTGGTAGATGGGAGGTCTCATCATGAGCCGGCCTATTAGGTCCACGGGAATGTAGCAGTATGACACTACCATTTATATGGTCACCAAGCCAAGGTAGTGTCTTTTGGTGGAATATCCAAGAGAAAGGGATTCTCATCACGAGCCATCCTTCTCATTTCCGTGAAATGCTTGTGGGTAACATTGTCACCTCTGGTCACCACGCCAGGATAGTGTGCCCCATATTTTCCCTTGAAAATAAAAAATACCAAAAGGAATACGACTAAGAATAAAAGGAATTGAATGGGCTAGGAAACAATGGCATCCATGATAAGGTGCATCTTTCCCTCTACAGAGGAACCCATGGGAAATACCTGCATTTCCTTACTATCACTGCACCCTCTGCCCAAACATTTCCCCTACGCCACTTCACACACACTTACATGACCTAGATTGGTTCTCACTCGGAAAATACCCCAAAATTAAGGAGGATTAGCCCAATAGGACATCCTAAGATCTCCTCCAAACCTGATTTGTTAAACTGCATAACGTCTTTTAACATCTGTCTGGGTAAAGGGGGGTTTGATGCACATGTTTGGGTAATTTGATTATTATATGTGATTGACATTGCTATGATCCATGTGACTTATGAGCCCCTAGACAGACTATTTGTTGTTCCTACATGATTTTTCCCGATGGACATGTACATATGGGGGAATGATTAGGTCAGACCTCCATGGGGTTGAAAGCCCAGCAGACGGATGTTGTGACCCCACCAGGGGGGAAGAGAAACTAGAGGCTTGCACCAAGAAGAAATAAGGGCATCGCATTAGGGACACTCTGACAAACCTAGTCAAGGGGGGGTTTTCCTTTCCACCTAGATGTTGACCCTTGAGAGCACATGACATCATCATTTTGACCTTGACATCATCCATAGTTAGGGTTTTCATTCATGACGAGCAGTTGTGTGTTACTTGGCACATGTGGCAGCATTCAGGGCCTTTAGAGACCAAACGTTCTGCAGTTGAGGCATAACATTCCACCATAGGGGCCTAACATCACCCTAGAAGGGCATGATGTCACCCTTGAAGATGAAATTAGGGTTTAATTAATGACATTTTTGTAAAAAATGGATTTTAAATGTAATTTGGCCATGTCGGCCTTTTTATGACCTAACTGTAATTAAAGGTCATTCATATTGTATAAATAAGGGAGAAAACTCTCATTTTTATCATCATATCTCATCAGACAAGTGTGTGGTCTAAAATTCGGCCCTCTTTAAGGGTTATTGGCTGAAATTAAGTGGTGCGCAACTTCTTGGAGAGACAAATCTTGGTGTATTTTGGCATATTTTTCATTTTGGAGGATTTTCAACTAGGGTTTGGCTTGATTATTCTTGGTGAAGTAGAAAATATGCAATTTGTTTATGTTAAATGCTTGTGGTAAATTTTACTTGGTTCATGTTAAATATTATGAAATTGTTTGCTCAAAACCCTAGGAGAGAAACATAAGTTATTATCTTTTTCTCTATAGTCTTCCACTTGTTGAATTTCTCAAAGTACATATTGTTTAGAAGTAACTACTAGAGCCCTACTTACTAGCACTCTAGTATCCCTACTCTAATTTCCTATTGCATATATTACTTTCAAATTGTCTAAGGAAAGAGAAAACTGCTAGGGCCTAAGCCTTCTTACTTCCTAGCCGATTTTCTCTTACGAACTTGGTTGTTTGAGGCCTTGGGTTACAAACACCTCCTCCATCCATTCCATCTCCTTTGGATAAGCACTATCATTGCTATTTTCCCCTAAGAACTGATGTTGCTATTGTTGACTCCATATACCCTAAAAAACACTATTTTAATCATCTTGGTGGTTGATTTGCTCAAACAACCTTCCTTGAAACTTTTACTAACTCTTACTAACCTTAAACTAGATTAACTCCCTAATTAGATTTTTGTTGTTGCAAAATATTGCTACAACCATATTACAATAGAAAGTTCATCTTAAAAGTGACATTAAAAGATGATTAGACATTGCCTACTTTGCTTTTGACAAGTTGCTATCATTCTGTCAAATTAGACCTATATTCTCTTGTCTTTTCTAAGCATTTATGAAGAATAATTACTATGGTTGTTACAAAACATTCATTTTTGTTATAGATAATTACTTTACTATAGTATTATATCAGCTTACTTGTTTCTCAGAGGTTCATGGTTTTATGAAGCACTAACATCATATGGTACCTAAAAATTGCATGCATTCTCTGTTGATGTCTTGTTTTGGGCAGGTACACCTCACTTATCTTTTTCTTCATATCTATAAGACACAAATAACCTTTCAAATTTAGTGACTTGTGAGAGGGGGGGGGATTTCTTCCCTTATCCTTCTCAAAACCTCAGGTCACTTGGGACTTCTCCCCTGGGGTAAATTAATATAATCCTAAATAGAAAGGGGTTTCATATTAAGGTTGCAATGATAGGTCACACCTTGTTACAAAAATATTGTTTCCACTTGCCTAGGGCTTTGGAAGAGTACATATTGTGTGATAACATTTTGGCACTGTTGTCTGGGATCATCGAGTCAATTTTCCTTGAACGAAATTTTTTCAGTAAGCCTTTATCCAAATCCTTTACCTCACAAATCTTACCTGGCGACTCAACTGAGAGTGATTACCTCTTTTCTCTTTGATGATCGATAGAAGGATTATCTGGCGAATCCACTGATGATAAAGCAAACCATGGCTTCTCAATGGGACCCGTAAAATTTTAAACCCTTAAATATGAGTAAAATTTTGGGTTACCCTCGACAAATACCCTCGAAGTATCAAAAATGGATCCCTAGATTCACTGGTAGTGATGGGGTTAGAGTTGATGATCACATGGATAATTTTTGGGATTTCTTTCAACTCCACCCTATCAGTTATGATATTGAGGATTTGGAAATGAAACTTTTCCCTTCCACTCTTCATGGCAATGCTAGGAAAAGGTATGATGATCTCCATGATGCTAGCATCACATCTATGGACCAGTTAGAAGAAACATTTCTCAAGAAATGGGGTATTAAATTGGAAGATATCCACATGCTACGAAAAAGACTTGAGTACATGAAACAAACTAAGAACGAGACTATCAAGGAATTCCATACTAGGTTTCAGAACTTTCTATATTAGATTCCTAGAAGCCATCGTCCTGGAGACAAGTACCACATTTTCCTCTATACCAATGCACTCTTAGTGCATTTAGGGTTCCTCCTCAATAAAAAGGGGCCAAAAAAAATCGATGATTCCTATCACATGGCCATACAAATCGAGGTGAATATCTCCGTTTTCAAGAGAGAACACCCTTTTACTCCAGAAACTAAAGTTGATGACCCCGAGAATACCCCAGATGCTCTTAGTCTGGAAATATTAGTTTCCCTTGAAAAAATTGTTAGTAAATTCTAGGAAAGAAGAGAACATGTAATCGACCAGCAAGAGGTTGAGGAGAAGGATCCTAATGAAGGTTTCCAATCCCATAAGGAAGAGCAAGAATTTACTCGTGCTTCTATCGAGAATAATGAAGACCTGGTTAGAGAGTGAGAGTCTAAAGATGTCAAACATGATGACGAAGTATTAATGTGTGCTCCTCCCTATGATGAATCCATATGAGATCCTATTCCTTCTGCACAAAAAGAAGAGGATGAGGTTAGTCATTTTCCCTTCCATGTTCTTGATGATACCTTATTCTATGATTAAGAAGGTGAAGAAGAAATGGAACCCTTAGATGAGACATATCCTCCATATTATGAAGCTAAATATATAAGGGGAAATCATGAGGATGAGCCATTGGTGCTTTCTCTCCCATTGAATGAAGTCATCCAAGCTATTGATGCTCCTGCACAGCAAAAAGTAAACACGGTAAATTATATCCCTTTCCAAGATTCTGATGATGTTTTATTTTATGATTTGGAAAGTGAAGAATTATTAGAGGAGCCCTTGGATGCATTGAATCCTTCATGTAATGACAAAGGTAATGGCATTGTTGATAATATTGATGAGTTCATACATGTTGGGAGACATAAATGGGATGTGATTGGTTATGATGGCGATCATGTTTATGACATTGAGGATCATTTCCAAATTTTTCATTTACATTTATCATATCAGGTTACTACTAATTCTGACATTTGGAAATGAGGAAATGATATAGTTACAGACATCTCCAAGGGTGACCTAGTTCTATGTCCTTCTGATGATTTTTGGTCATACCTTGAATATTTTGATGAGTATTCTTTTGAGCACTTGGATTTATTCTATGAAGAATATCATCAACCACCATTGTGCTCAGATCTTTATAGATGTGAGGAAATTGCTTGCCTGAAGCAAGGTACTTATGACAAGGTTTTCCAGCCTCCTTCGATTACTTTACCTCTCTATGTCACTAAGGATGCAGTTGGAAGACAGGTCCCTTGTCTTGAGTTTTATCTGGGGCAAGGCTTACTTTTGGAATTCAAGGGTAGGTTGAATACCTTAAGAAGAAGTTTATTATCTCAGTATTTCAGCATTCCCTTAAGAAATTGTCAATCACCCTCTAGGTTCTTACTAGTCCCTTCCCAGACCTTAGTATGTGAAGATGTCCAAGGTAGCCAACCTTCAGAATCTCCGAGTCAGTATTTTGAGCCTTTGATTTTTAATGATCCCTTTCTTAGATGGATTGATCACTTTCCTAGAAGTGTGACTTGGCATAATTTTATTCCTCTCTCCCGCCTCCATGAGCTAGACATTACGATTTCTGATGATATGACACATGTTCTAACTCATGTTATTTTTGTCCTTGACTTGTCATTGTTTTGGTTTGTGATGAAGCACAGAGGTAGTTATTATGATATATTGCTAGAATGGTTTCACTAGCTATTTGACTACACCTAGCATTCAACCAATGGGTAAGTAGATGTAGGTAGGTATTTGCATCCATTGTATATACCATCTGCATATCATGCTATTGTAATGTAGTTTCATTTTGTTTTCTTTCATTATGTATATATACATGCTCACTTTTATTCCACTATATCATATATGAGCGAGGGGTGATATCACCACCCTGATGATTATTGATACATTTGTTGAGATCTAGCAGATACAGGTCATACCAGATATTTTGAGGTTCTCATGCACTCTCTGATAAGCACATGTCCCCGAGTTGGAGCCAGATGTTATCCCCTATTATAGGGATAACTAAGGAGATCATGTATCGAGGCCCACGGGCCCTAGACATGGAGTGTCGAGAGTTGGATGACTTGAGCATGGCCCTGAAGGGCCCATCTTTTCTTCAGTGCAACCCATCTATCAACAGCAGCAACATCCATCCCACCAACCTAGTCCTAAAGTAGCAGTAAGTCTTGCTCCATGAGGTGATCATTCCAAGAATCATGGTATGTGTCACTCTGATTTTTGAAGCACTTGAATATGTTGCACTGAATTCTTCTTCATTTCATAACATTTTCTTGGAAATTATGCTCTTTAACTTGTTCATGCTTGGGAGGGTGACATAATGTCTTAGTAAGTTGATTCCCCTTTAGGATGAGTTGTCATTGGGTGGGTCTATGAAAGTTCATCATCCATTCCCTCCATACATACCACTTTCCATAATTATTCCTCTCATCTCCCCCCACCTTGGTTCAGGCATTAGTTTTTCCATGCTAGGAAGGGTTGTACCTTGCCTTGTGGAAATAAGGGACTGAAATCCCAAAGGGTAAAAGTAGTTGGTAAGAGTTAAAATCCAAAATGAAACCTTTGATATGCTTCGCCCAAGGATTCATGAAAAAGCAATAAAAAATCTTCTCAGTAAGAAAAGGGGACCCATAAGATAAATCGAAACTCAAGGTACTAGTTGGTGGCTGGGAGGTTTCATCGTGAACCGACCTATTAGGTCCATGGGAATGTATCAATATGACACTACCATCTATTCGGTCACCAATATTGGGTAGTGGCTCTTCGTGGCATAGCTAAAGGGGGTCTCATCATGATCCAACCTTCTCATTTCCGTGAAATGCTTGTGGGTAACATTGGCACCTCTGGTCACCACGCCAGGACAATGTCCCCCAGCTTTTCCCTTGAAAATAAAAAAGACCAAAAGAAATAAGACTAATAATTAAAGGAATTGAATGGGCTAGGAAACAATGGCATCCATGATAAGGTGCATATTTCCCTCTACAGAGGCACCCACATGAAAGACCTACATTTCCCTATTATCACTGCACCCTCTGCCCAAACATATCCCCTATGCCACTTCACACACACTTACATGACCTAGATTGGTTATCACCTGGGAAACATCCCAAACTTAAGGGGAATTATCCCAATAGGACATCCTGAGATCTCGTCCAAACCTGACTTGTTAAACTGCATAATGTCTTTGAGCATTTGTTTGGGTAAAGGGGGGGTTTATGCACATGTTTGGGTAATTTGATTATTATATGTGACTGACATTGCTATGATCCCTATGACTTATGAGAATAGAGGGCCTACTTGTTGTTGTTGTAGGATTTTTCCTCATGGATAGGTACATATGGGGGAATGATTAGGTTGGACCTCCATGGGGATGAAATCCCAATAAATGGATGTTGTGACCCCATCAGGGGGGAAGAGAAACCAGAGGCTTGCACCAAGAATAAAGAAGGGTGTTGCACCAGGGACACTCCAACAGACGTACACCCAGGGGGTGTTGCCTTTCCACCTAGACGTTGAACCTTGAGAGCACATGACATCATCATTTTGACCTTGACATCATCCAGAGTTAGGGTTTGCATTCATGATGAGCAATTGTGTGCTAGTTGGCACGTGTGGCAGCATTCATGGCCTTTGGAGGCCAAATGTTATGCACTTGAGGCCTAACGTTCCACCTCAGGGGCCTAACGTCACCCTAGAAGGGAATGACGTCACCCTTGAATATGAAATTAGGGTTTAATTAATGCCATCTTTGTAAAAACTAGATTTTAAATGCAATTTTGCCATGTCGGCCTTTTTATGACCTAACTGTAATTAAAGGTCATTGATATTGTATAAATAATGGAGAAAACTCTCATTTTTATCATCATATCTCATCACAAAAGTGTGTGGTCTGAAAGTCGTCCCTCTTTAAGGGTTATTATCTGAAACTAAGTGGTGCACAACTTCTTGGAGAGGCAAATATTGGTGTATTTTGGCATTTTTTTCATTGTGGGGGATATTCAACTAGGGTTTTTCATGATTATTCTTGGTGAAGTAAGTAGAAAATCTTCAATTTGTTTATGTTAAATGCTTGTGGTAAATTTTAGTTGGTTCATGTTAAATATTATGAAATTGTTTGCTCAAAACCCTAGGAGAGAAACATAAGTTATTATCTTTTTCTCTATAGTCTTCCACTTGTTGAATTTCTCAAAGTACATCTTGTTTAGAAGTAGCTACTAGAGCCCTACTTACTAGCACTCTAGTATCCCTACTCTAATTGCTTATTGTATATATTACTTTCAAATTGTCTAAGGAAAGAGAAAACCGTTAGGGCCTAAGCCTTCTTACTTCCTAGTCGATTTTCTCTTACGGACTTGGGTGTTTGAGGCCTTGGGTTACCAACACCTCCTTCATCCATTCCATTTCCTTTGGATAAGCACTATCATTGCTATTTTCCCCAATAACTTATACTGCTATTGTTGACTCCATATACCCTAAAAGGCACTAGTTTATTCACCTTGGTGATTGATTTTCTCAAACAACTCTCAAACAACCTTTCTTGAAACTTTTTCTAACTCTTACTAACCTTAAACTATATTAACTCCCTAATTAGCTTGCTTTTGTTGTAAAATATTGCTACATCCATCTTACAATAGAAAATTCATATTAAAAGTGACATCAAAAGCTGATTAGACATTGCCTACTTTGCTTTTTACAAGTTGTTATCATTCTATCAAATTAGACCTATATTTTCTTGTCTTTTCTAGGCATTTTTTAAGCATAATTATTGTGGTTGTTACAAAACATGCATTGTTGTTATAGATAATTACTTTGTTGCAATATTATATCAGATAACTTATTTCTCAAAGGTTCATGGTTTTATGAATCACTATCATATGGTACCTTGAAATTGCATGATTTCTCTGTTGTTGTCTTGTTCTGGGAAGGTACACCTCATTTATCTTCTGCTTCATGTCTATAAGACACAAAGAACCTTTGAAATTGAGTGACTTGTGAGAGGGGGGGAACTTTCTTGCCTTATCCTTTTCAAACCCTCAGGTCACTGGGGACATCTCCCCTAGGGTACATTGATATACTTCTAAATAGAAAGGGGTTTCTTATTAAGGTGACAGTGATAGGTCACTCCCTGTTATGAAAATTTTGTTTCCACTTTCCTAGGGATTTGGGCAAGTATAGAATGTGTGATAATAGAAATGAATGGGAAAGTTATATTTTATGGTCATTTTTTTGAGTTGTCTATAATCTAGACACATACGCCATGAACCATCCTTCTTCATAACCATCACAACTAGTGAAGAGAAATAACTTTGGCTAGGTTGAATGATGGCATCCTCTAAGATTTCATGGATCATACGATCAATCACTCTTTGGTGCATATGGATACCTAGAAGGTCTAATGTTAGGTGGTACACTTCCAGGTTGCAAATGAATAGCATGATCATGATCTCGAGCCAATGGAAAACGATTAGGAATCTCTCCAAATACCTTGGAATGGTTGTTGATAACCATTTGGAGATCCATTGGAGTAGAGGATATAGATGTTTAAACATTTAGTGAGAGCAATTGTGCAATGAAACCATGGCGTCCCTTTTTGAGTAATTTTTTCATGCTATTAGAGCTTATCACTTTATAGGGTTTCCTTTGGATACCTCTGATGAGTGCCTAAATTGGCATACTTTCAGCACCTGTTTAATACATTTTTTATTACCATTTTCCATTGATAAATTCCTTTATACCTCTGATGAGTGCCTAAATTGGCATACTTTCAGCACCTGTTTAATACATTTTTTATTACCATTTTCCATTGATAAATTCCTTTTTTATACTTTCCTTATCTAGTTTTTCCTTACTTTTCATTAAGGTACGAATCTTTCCCCATATGCCATTTATACACTATTCTTGCATATTTCTTAAAGGAACTTGCTACTTTCATTTACTAATATTTCTACACAGGAGTAATACAGTCTCTGCAACTTCTCACAGTGCCTGCAATCGCTCTTTTTTATTGTGATTTTGGGCACAATCCAATTGTTGCAACTCCAAGCGCACTCTTTGTTGTTGCGACTCTAGAAAACGACTGCAACTCCAAGTGCATTCTTTGTTGTTGTGACTCTGAAAAACAGTTGTAAATCCAAGAACACTCCCGATTATTGCAACTCTGAGTACATGGTTTTCATGAATATGAGTACAAATTCCGCCAACATAGCAAACAACACTACAGTTGAAATTTAGGAAATGATATTCACATAGGAAGGCGATAGGAGGAAAGTAGACGACTAAAAGAGGAATAAGTTTTTCTACCAAGTCAACACACGCTCGATCTTAACTAAAAATTGGAAAAATGAATGTAACTAGATGAACAGTAGGATTCTCATGGTTGTCCATATGTCCCTTTGTATAATTTTAGACATTAGTTGTATTGTATAAGAACCTCAGCTTCCTCAGAGCTAAGGGGGAGGAGAATTATTTTAGCAATAACATTTTGTTGTTATTGTAACTCTCATACTTATGCAAAAAAAATATGTTTCATATTCATGCTCATGTAATGGTGTGTTGAACAATTGTGCTATTTTGATTTCGTAGCACAGTGCCTTGTCTAAAGGGGTAGGGCCCCCTCCTTAGTTAGGTATTTCCTATATATTAAAATTAGGATCTAGCATTTCAATTTTGTTCATTTTATTTTGTATTTGTTTTGCTTTTCTCAATTTGCTGCAATTCAATGTTTGTAGAATAGTTCATCGCAATTCAAGTGTGGTTGTTGCTTAGTTTCTTTATAACATGAGTTTCAATTTAATATCGATTTGATTTTTGAAATTTGCAATCATATATGTTATTACAACTCCTAATGTCTGCATCATTGTATCATTCTTGTCGTATCTATATGGTTGTGATCTTAGTTGTTGTGACTCGCACTGCTCCAGCCTCTTGAGTTTCAACTCAGTTGTTGCAACTCATGTTTCTACAACTCGCATCACTATAAATTCCTTCACATTAAAGCTTCATTGTTACAACTCACATTACTATGATTTCTTTCGTGTTACAGCTTCATTGTTACAACTCACATTACTATGATTTCTTTCATGTTACAGCTTCATTGTTGCAACTCACATTGTTGCAACTCACATTGTTGCAACTCACGTTGTTGCAACTCACGTTGTTGCAACTCTGCTTCCAGTTGTACTTTAGTTTGCTTGTTTCCTAATTTGTGATAGCTTTACTCTTCAACATTTTTGGATTGATATTATATAGAATTGTTGTTGAGTGTGTGAACATGTAATTGTTACAAAACAGGATCATTGTTACACTTGAGAAAATCACCAGTGGATCATAGCATAATTTTACTTTCTGCAAGTGTGATTTGATTTCCGCAAGTGTGAATGTGATTTACTTTATGCAAGTGTGATTTAATTTCTGCAAGTGTGATTTACTTTATGCAAGTGTGATTTAAATTTCGCAAGTGTGATTTACTTTTTGCAAGCTTGATTTAATCCTAGAAAGTGTAACTATTCTTTCTTGCAAGTGTGATATTTAATTTTTCTGCAACTTAGGGAATGACTTAATTAAGTATCTTGAAACCTTGATTTGAAACATTAAAAGTACTACAACTCTTAGTAAAAACAACACTACTCTTTCATATATGGTGCACGATAATTCGTAAGTAAGATATGACCTCAGATTGATAATTAAATTTACAACTCTTCGTTTGTTCACTAAGTTAATTAGGAAGTAATTGAAAATTGTGTCAACCTCTAAGATCGATTTCCTTTCCTTCTGAGGAAAATATCATGAAAATATCTTGAAAATTAAGGGTCATTGTTCCCAATGATTGTAACCATTGGACCCCTAATACAACATCAACACCACCCATTTGGATGGAAATCATGGGACTATCCAATAAATACTCCCCCATATTGAGCTTACTACTATGGAAATTTCCAGAAAAATTTACGGTACCTCCATCTGCAATCATTACTTGAAAATTTGGTGCTTGAAATAGAAAGCAATTGAGATATTTTTCTAATTTGTAATTGATGAAGTTATGGGTATTACCATAATCAATCAACACTATTACATTTTTTTTATTTTTTATGTATCATTGTATCTTGAGGGTTTGTGGAGTATTGATGTTTGCGAATGCATGACAAGATATCATTGTAGTAGCCTCTTCTAAATATAGATCTTGTGATGGTTCCAATTATTGATCTTCTTCCTCTTCAGAGTCTATGTAGAATAATTTCTTATGACCGCATTTATGCCCCTTATTGTTCTTGTTGTCACAATTTAAACATAGTCTATTTTATCTTCTTTCATCCAGTTGTTGAGGTGTCAACCTTATCGATTGAGTGGGGTTAGGAGAGGGAACATGGTGCTTTCTATATTTTTTAGTGGCCACCCTTCTTGAAGCCGTATTTTTGTTTTCCAATTTCCTTACCATACTGAAAGCTTTCTCTAGGGATTTATGTCTGAAGATATGCACCTCATGTTGAATGTTATCATTTAAAGTTCCCATAAACAGATCTAACAAATTATCCTCGGAAATGTTCTTTACCTTGAGACTAAGTTTTTGGAATTGTTGAATTTGTTTTGTAACTAGGCCTTTTGCCAAAGATTTATCAATTGACTAAAGAATGCATTTCTCTCAATATTCCCATAATGTGATATCAATTCATCCGTAAAATTAGACCAAGAGATAATATAATTCTTTTTTCTTTCACAAATCCATTGATACCAAACAAATTGATCATTTTCTAAATACAAGGATGAAATAGTTACCTTTTGTAAGCTTGGCACTTTGTGTAGATCAAAGTATTGATCCACCTGGAATATCCATGTTATAAGATCTTTACCATCAAAATTCCTCATATGGATCTTTGGAATGAAGTGATTCTTTGGTGCTGACTTGAAGCCTTGATGATGTGGATGTTGAAGTGAGGAATGATTCTGAAATTCAATATTGGTGCTCTCCAATTGTGATAAAATACTCCCCATATGTGATTGAGTCTCAACACCATTGTTCTCCTTATTTTCGGGATTTCCTTGGATCTCCATATCCCCTTTAGGGATCCTCTATAAGAACATGTCTTCTATGGACGTTGTGGATTTTAATTTAGTTCATTTTCTTTTCCATTTGATACATATTTTCATCCAATACCTTATTTTTCATATGTGCACTATCTTCATTCATCTTCTTTTCCATATTCTCCTGATTTTCATTCATCTTCTATTCCATATTATTATCCATCTCTTTCTTATTTTCATCCATATTATTCTTCATATGTGCACTATTTTCATTTATCTTCTTTTCCATATGTTCCATATTTGCATTCATCTTCTTTTCCACCTTTCCAATTTGGTGAAAATTTGCATATTTTCCTTCTTAAGTTATGGTTGATATCTCTAGAGGTTTATATGGTGAAGTAAATTTTGGAGGAACATTTGGAGCCATGTGAGAAAAAAAAATCTCATTTTTTTTCTCTTTTCACAAATTTTGAATCACCAAAAACAGATCTTCCAATCAAAATTGATGCCAATTATAAGCTACGTACATTTCAAACCCTTAATTTGATGTATGGATGGCTAAAAATTTTCCTAATATTTCTATGAACTTCGAACCCATATGAGTCTTAAGTATCATCCTGTAGTACTCTAATATGACTTTTTAAACTCCTAAAAATTTCATAGTTTAAACCTTTACTAATAAAAGGTTAATAATAACACAAATACCAAAATGATTTGTTTTCGACTAATTTCATGATTAGTAAAAATACCCAACTTACACAAGATATATATCACAAATTATAATGATTCAATATCTAAAAACATTTATACATATAATTTGTTATGTCCCCTTAGGATTTTGAAAATTTCATAGTCTGAAACGTCACAGAAAAGAAGTTACAGTGAAATTTCCAATATGGCTCTTATAAAATTGATTTCAAGATTAGTCACAAGCCTTGTCTTTCATGGACTATTTATCCAAAACTATAATTTTTACCAACTATACTATGAAATATCTCCTGAGTCTCCAAAAACTTTCACTATCTAAAAATTCCCCAAAAAAAATTATAGCAAAAATTCCAAGATGACTCGTTTAAAATAGAATTCAGGATGAGTCGCAAGCCATATATTCCATAGGATATATCTCCAAAATTATAAGTAACCAGACCTTGCAATATTTTCTACATGTACCCTAATGTTTCACCTCAATACCGTCAAAATTTCAAGGTGTGAAACATCCCAGAAAAAAAAATTATAGTGAAAATTCCAAGGTGTCTCGGTTGGATGAGAAAAACCCTATGATCATAAGCTCTGATACGAAATGTTATGATCCAACGTCTTAAAAATGATAAAAAAATAAATGAACACAAACCACTTCTAGGGGGAAACCTTCTTTTACAATATATCCAATTCAAAAGACAATATGAGATGAGATAAGATGATCTCAAGACTAGGTCTCCTTGGAATATATATATAGGAGACAAAGGGTACAATTATAATGAAAGGGTACAATTAAGGTTTCTAGCCGACCTACTAATATAACACTAGAAATGTAATAATTCAATATCTAGGGGCTTAATAAGGGATTTTATACATAACATGGGGCTTTATCTAGGTCTTAACAGTTCCTATTTAAATTTCTTTGGTCATTATCAACCCTCAACACACTCTTCCATGTTTCCCTCGCCATATATATGGATTGTAGGTTATCCATGTTGAAACAAATGTGCACACATTATTAGCACATAAGTGTTATTAATGTGTGTGCATTCCTTTGCATAAAAATAAAACAAGTGAGGGTTTTTCAAACCATGAATGGGTGTCGAGGCCTAAACATAAATTGGTCTCAAACCCTAAACATTGATGGGTCTCAATCCCAAAACATGAATTGCTATCAAGGCCATGGTTGAGGTTTTTAGCTATTGAGTGGGATACAGGCTCCATGAGTAGTTCTTTATAAATGGAAATGGGTCTGGAGGCTTAGAAATGGTTAGTGGGGGAAACAATGGGATTAGACCTAAATGAACCTTTTTGAGCTCAAGCACCATGAACAACACCTATAAACCATGAATCTTCTCAAGATATAATTCCATGAACATGTCCTCAAACCACCACATAGGGCCCTTGTAGGGTATCTATGGTCTATTGTAGGGATATGAATACCATGATTAAACCACAACATATCCCTAAACATGAATAATTTCTTGCGCCCACACTAGGTATGGTTCTCAAGGCCATGGCCAGATTTTTTTATCCTTATAATGGGACCTGAGAACCATGAGTAGGTTTGCGTAGAAGCCAAGTATAACTTTGTTACCTTGGCACTGGGATTGAATTGTACTTGTTGTTGTCTCCTATTCTTTTCTTATAGAGTAGAGACCATCCTTATTTCTTTATTATAATTTGAGAAGAAGGAGGCATTCAAACAAATGATATAGAAGAAGCCGATATAATCCGCAGGTCATGATTTAGGATGTGAGTTAGAGGAGAAACCTACCTAGTTCAAGGTTAGAATTGGGTATCCAACAACACTACACCCCACTACTTTCAACTTGTGCAATTGAAAAACACACACATACAACACAAGAAGGCTTCGCCCCCTCTTACTTTACGAAGACTTATTTCCTTGATCTCCCTATCTATGGTCGATCGAGCAAGGATCAAGATTTACCTATCTATATAGTGGATTTACATATCCTGATAAATTAGAAATTAATTCTCATTTGAAGGCCATGTGCATTCCAAGCGTTGTGTGCTTGAGTCTCATAACGGACTGGCAACTGAAAGTGTGTTAAAAAATCTATTTCCAATGATGGAAATGGGTCTCAAGGTCTAAACATGGCTAGGGGGGGAACAATGGGCTTAAGTATTAAATGAACCTTTTCTAACTTAGGCTCCATGGTTAGGGGAGGAAAACACGTGGGCCTTAAACTCTAAACATTATTGGGCTTGATATCCATGAATAACCCCTATAAACCACATCACATTCCCTCTTTGGGGGGTGTTTGGCATCAAAGTTGGATATGGATTCCAATATGAGGTTTTACACACCATATATGGGTCATGGGGCCTTCACCATTATCAAGGAAGGAAAACAATTTCGTTGGGATATTATTGAATCTTCTCAAGCTCAAGAGCCTTGAATGATTCTTCAAACCACACACAAGTACTCTATAGGGGTTATTTACAAGTCTTTGAGTGGGGTATGGGTGCCATGTGAAGGATTTGTGCACTATAAATGGGTCTTGAGGCATAAACATGGTCAAGGGGTGAAACAATGACCTTAATCCCTAATTAGACCTTATTGAGCTCATGGACCATGTACAACACCTATAAAATGTGACATGAACCCTCATAAGGGGGTATTTGGCCTAAGAGTTGGATATGGGCACTGTTAATATGTTTTTCACATTAGGAATGTATCTTGGGGGCCTTGACCATGGTTGGTGGAGGAAAACCATAGTTTTATTCCATTGACCATGATCCGAGGAGGAAACAAACAACCTTAGGCCCTAAACATAGCTTCTTGGGATCAAGTTCCATGAACATGTCCTCACACCACCACATACAACCCCTCTAGAGTATCTATTGGAGCAGGTTATTTTGGATAAGTTTTGGGAATCATGTAGAAGCAGATCACGTGACATTTTGGCAAAGGAACAATGTGCATGAAAAGAAACTAGCGCATTATCAAGAGTCAGAGTGCAAGAAATGGGATATAGTTCAGAGTGCAAGAAACGGGATATAGTTAGCAATTTTTGGGACAATTTTTCCACTTTGTAACCATGTTGCAACAGGCTTAGCCCTAATAGAATACTATAAATATGTAATGGGTTTTGAGTAGAAAGTGGTCGAGTCTTGAGTTTTGAGTGATGGATAGATAAGAGTGAACACTTGGAGAATAGAGCTTTGAGGGGAGTTATGAGTAAATTGAGTATCAATCGAGAGGTATGTGTGCACTACAACATAGAAGGGCGGGTTTGGGTTGTAACTAAATATCTATGTATGAGCACAGTGCGCATGAATGTAATGGATATTATGAATGAATGAATAAGAATCAAGTTGTTGTGGACGTATTCCATTTTGGGGTGAATAATGTTAATTCTTGTGTCTTGATGTGTTGCTTATGTTTGTTATGTTTATGATGCATGTGATAGATGGTTAGTATAGATTTTTTTACTGGTTGTGGCTACTGCAAAATGATTATAAATGTTTAGTATTTTGAATATGTCACTAATATATGGTGTTATTATCTTGCACACTTAAGTTAATGATGAATGAATGAATGTTAAATGGAGTAATGTCATTCACATGGTATATTGCATGATAATTAAAGGTTAAGTAAACAGTAAGGAATGGATGCCTCATCTTCCCCCATGACTGCAGAAACCCAGTTCCTGCAATCCCCATAGGTACTTTGAGTGAGACTTCAACTACTTTTGGGTGATGCTAAAAAGGACAGTATCTTGGGATTTGTTTGTAAATTAATGATTAATCTTGGGTCTTTCCACTACATGCCAACAAATGGTTCTGTTGTCGGGACCAGGATTTGCAAATAAGGGGGATGTGGAGGCCTACTAAGGAAGAGATCAAAGAATGGTGCAATACTAAGGAGATCGAGTTTGCAGTAGATCAGAATCACAATCCATGGATCAACACAAAAGAATGGTTACAAAGGTATGTTTTTACATATTTGCATGAAATTTTCTTTGTTGACTTCACGAATGTATTATCAGAGTGGATCCAGAGATTTATTGAATAGATCAAAAGATATTGAACTGCGGTTCTGAGGAATTGGACTCTTGAATTGATTCGACGAGTTAATGTAGTAAGCAATCGGACATCATGTGCAGTTGACTACCGGTTGGATAGTGTGTTGGGAGGCTATGTTATTGAATTTTCCATAGATTGTACTCAATCGTATAGTGTTGCTGAAAGATAATTATTCAAGGGACTGCGCGAAAGATGATTGAATTCAATATCTACATGGATTGAGATTTTGTCGTGTAAAAAAGGAGTGATGACAATGGAATCTAATTATTAAACTCCTTCGCTCACATAGGGGAACTAGGGGATAACTAGAGAATGATTTGAGCGTAGAAAGGGATGAAAAGAAGGAATGAGGAATAGATGGGATGAGGATTTCAAGTGAAGAAGAGTGTCTGGTGAACGAAGAGATTGGAATATTGTGCAACGATGAGAGATTTAGACCAAATAAGAAGAGGATTGTGGCTGCAAACGAGAGAAGGGAAACATAGTGAGAATGAGGAAAGAGACACTGGTACAATATTCCAGATCGAAGGGAGTCTACACACAGAAGAAAAGATTTGTCATCTTAGTCTAGTAGAAGAAGATCACATTCAGATCAGACTCCGCGTCGAACCCATGACCCTGTGTGCGTCACAAAGAAATGAGGTAAGATCAGAAGTTTTGTCAATTATAGTTAGTAAAGTAAGTAAAGATAGTAGTGGAAGTAGTACATTGAGTCAGAATCAGATAGTATTATCAGGAAAGAATACCACACAGAACATGATGGCGAGAGTAGATCCCACCTTAAGGATGTCTATATTCCAAGGGGCAGGTTCAAAAGATCTAGAACAACATCTATTCATCTGTGACATGATATGCACTATGAAGAACGTCCAGGACAATGATGTGAATATTGCGCAGTTAACAACAACTTTCATAGATCGTGCATTATTTTGGTGTACGAAATATTAGAATACTACACTTGTGGGTCAAATAAGAACATTGGCAGAGGCAAGACAAGCCTTGCTAAAAGAATTCAAGAAGCCTAAATCTTAGTCGCAGTGCATTACGAAGCCAAAGAAAATTAAATAGATAGCAAATGAATCAGTATGGGACTATGAACAAAGGTTTAAGATATTGAAAGACTGACTAACGTTCCATATTCCAGATGAACAACATAGAGAATGGTTTATTGCAGGTTTATTGTCGTATATACGCTGCCCTTTGATGTAGAAGAATATTGCGATGCAGTCGGAAGATTTAGAAATTGCGAAGAAAATGGAAGCATCCCCTATGGGAGAGAATAACACGGGGATGGCTCAATTCTATTCATATCTCGCTACACTGACTATTCATTTACACAAAATTATGAAAGGGAAATAAAAGTACGAGTGAGTCTGGTGTATCACCTATAAAATGGAAGGCCAACATAAAGATGAGTGTCCAACATTCTACCAATACTTGAATACAAGAGCCCCAAATCCATTAGGGTTATGGTGTGAAATTTGCAATACGGTTGGTCACCACCCTCATAATTGTCCATTGATGTAGAAATACCAAAGCACTGCGAGGAATTTGTTTTATAATTTCTATAATTTTGTCAAACATGACAAGAAGGATTGTCACACATTGGACCCAATGAGAGAGCGCACTACAGATTTTTATAGAGTTCAAGATGAAGAATTAGAAGGAGGATCTACGCAGTTTAATACTCCCAGAGGAGGTTATAATCAAGGAGGTAGAGAAGGCTTCAGAGGCCGATGAAGAGGAGGCTTTGGTCCAGGAAGAGGACCTATCATATGTTACAATTGTAATCATCTTGGACACTTAGTGCATGATTTCATGAATCCTTGCACAACATGTACGTATTGCAGAGCATTGGACCATGCAACGGAATATTGTCCTCAACTGATAGCAAAATGGAAGGAAAGAATGAACTAGAAATAGAACCAACACATACAAATGATAGCAGCAAAATATGATGACGATCGTCCAAGAATAGCAGCAGTTGCGTATGGAGGAACAAGAACCGAAGAGGACACAATGGATTAAGGGAATAGAATCCACCAGTGGGTAAGGAAAGCGACAAAGCCAATACCATTATTTGATCCAAGAAAAGAGAAAGAGACCTACCAATAAGAAAGAAAAGAATTGATGGGATCAGAATGGATAGCACCAACTTCGAATGCTCCACCCTTGTATGATAAACCACTGATATTTGATATACCTCTGGTATATGACCATTCGAAAAATAAATCTAAAAAGGTAATAACTTTGCAAAGTTTCTTAAGAAGTTGTTTAGAATTGATGAAAGATGAACCTACATTGAGTAGTCTGCATGGAATGACTCACTATTCTTCCCATGAGAAAGAGAAACCCATCGCACACAGAATGGTTAACCAGGTGCACAGTAAAAGAGAACAAACAGGGAGTTCAGGATCAATGCACAGATAGGAGCTTACGAAATGGACAATATAATTATGGACTTAGGATCTGATGTAAATGTTACCCCAAGAAAGACTTGGGAGATGATGGGCCAACCAAAGCTAATTTGGTCTCTTATCTAGTTAATATTAGCGAACCAACATAATATCATTCCAGTTGGAAGGTTAACATGAGTAAATGTCAATATTGATGGAGTGCATAGTGTAGTAGACTTCGAAGTGATCGACGTAGTAGATGGTTGTACACCTTATACAACACTCTTGGGACTTGATTGGTCATTCAATAATCAGACTATCATTGAAATAAATAAGAGACAAATGGTATTAGAAGTGGAAGATTCGAAGGTTACTGCATCATTATACCCCACTGAAAAAAGAAGGTATGTAGAACAAACAACGAGAAAAGAACTCGATAATCTGTATAATATGACTATGTGAATGGATGACTATGTAAATCCTACAGCTAAAGGTGTACTTATTTGGAAGAGTATCAACTCATGCATGTCAGACTCAAAAGAGGCTCTAGATAATTGGCAACAAAGACTGCATGAAGTGTTGAAAAGGAAGTGTGCTCAAGTTAATTGTGCATTGAGATGGATTGGCACCAAAATAGTTAAACCTCCAAGGTATGATGGATCAACTAAGGTAGTTTATTTTATAAAAGAGTTTGAGTTGCAGATATCACATCAACAAAGACTACTATATTTGGATGTTGTGTTGAAAGAAACCCCTATGAGATGGTGGGCTACGCACAAGGACAGAATAAGAAACTAGCAGCAGTGCAAAAGGTTACTACAAGTCAGATTTAGGATAGAGAATGAAATTATCATGCCGAAGTATAGTGGATTAAGTTGTCCAAAAAATCATGTTATGAAGTGTATTACAAAGTGGAGATTTGTACCTCATCAAGAATGGATGCATTTATTTGTGCATACTTTGGACACTACTCTGAAGAATTGGTACATGGAACTATAAGTGCACAGAGGGATCAAAAATTGGGAAGAGTTGACAAAAAACTTCAAGGTAACATTTAGTTTTAAAAATAATAATTCATTGATTAAATCAACCTTGCAGGGGATCAAGAATAATATTTTTATGACAGAAGGCTCGATGTACGATACACCTATAGTTACTGAACCAGTCGAAGAGATTTTGCACTGCTATAATGTTGAGGAAGAAAACCAGGAGGATTAAGACCCAAGAAATTTGCAGATACCAAAAATTCAAGGGGAGCACACAGTAGAAGGACCAAAGCTTGTGTCAGTGATATATGCAAAGCCCCTAAGAACATGAAAAGTGAACATTGGTACAATAGGTAAGCCAAATTTTTCCAACATAGCAGACTATTGGAGTGAGGAAACAGTTGAAAATATTGTCAAATTTCTATGCAAGTATCAGGATATGTTTCCAACAACGTTCTCAGAGATGAAAGGAATCGTGGGAGATTTAGGAGAAATGAGGATTACGTTGAAACTAGATGCCAAACTTGTGAAGCAAAGACCCTATATAATGAACCCAAAATATAAGCAGAAGGTAAAAGAAGGCATAGATAGGATGTTAGAAGCTATAATGACAAATCTTACATATTTTGGCGTAGTATAAAAGAGATAGTCAAAACTAATGGAATTAGAAGAATATCATTTTGTCACAGGTTTCCATCAACAAGTACAGAAAGTGCATGAGAAAGATTGGCATGACAGACAAATAAAGAAGAATTTTCAGACAGTGGACTTAGTATTACTCTATGACAATAAGTTTCTAGAACATCCAAGGAAGCTCCATATGCATTGGTTAGGCCCATATGTGAT